>WEIU01012253.1:128270-141453 GCA_013389925.1 Aegithalos caudatus | reverse complement strand
AAAAAAAGTGTTGAACCCATTGCTCTAGAAAGCAACTCTCAGTTTTAAAACTAAATTGCAACAAAAAGGGGTTTTATTCTTCTTAGTTAGAATTAGAATTTGCAGAGTCAGAATTCAGTGGAATTTTAAATCTGCACATGTGTAATGCAACACCTGCACTTATTGCTAAGAGATGTTTTGCAAGATCTATATCATAACAAGCTTCAAAACCCTATTTTTGTTCCATTGGTGCCTTGACCTACCACTTCATTATCAATACTAGACAAGAAATTAACTAAAAAAATTTTATCCACTATGAGAAAACTCTAATGAAGTGTCTAAAACATTCAAAATACACTCTGCAGGCAGGAAAAAAATGTCCTGACCTATTATTCTGTGAGCATTTTATTTGTTGCTGAGTTACATGTTGAGATCACAGCAACACCAACAGCCAAGCTGGGTGCACTGCACTGCTACCACACCCATACATCACGACAAATAATGAGAGTGCAAATACTATTAATTCAGCTGCACAGCTCATTATGATGAAAAATTTATTTGTAGATACTTCCTTGATTAATGCCTCATGCCTGGTTAATCTAAGACACGTCCAATAGGAAAGAAACTGAAGTCAATGAGAGGTACCTGACATGGGAGTGAACACAATTTATCACTCCAGTGAAGAGTCCATGGCATTGTTCACTGTGCACACAAACAGACACAAATACTTCCACAACCTCCCTGGAAGAATGAGAAAAAGCACAAAAGGCCAGAAAACTCATGAGGCATGTAGTGCAGGTATTTGCATAGACAGTAGACAAAGGCAGCTGTGAGAAAGAAAGAGACAGAAGACATGCTGGCTGGAAAGAAAGCTGCTCTGCTCTCTTCTGCTGCACTCAGTGGCATTTCAGGAGTTGCCAGAATTGTCAGTGCTTTCTGCTTCAGCACACCTACCCAATTTCCTCAAGTGTTTGGAGCTGTAGCTCTCCTGGATTTACTCCATCTGATTACTGAGGAGCATCTTCTTTGTGCTACTATTGCTCATATCTTAGAATTCTACTGGGCCTCTACGGAAGAATTATAAAGGTATGATCTATAAAAAGCACTATATTTAGCACCCTGCACAAAGTCCAGTATTTCATAACTTTTGCAAATGTTTGACTAGTCCTCAACCTAAGATTAGAGCCTTTGGGGAGTGGCTTACAAGCAGCAGATGACATCGATGCCCCATCCAGTGCAGGAAAAGCAGAAAATGCAGCCTGAAAAGAATATATGAGCCTGGCTCTCCTCTTGGACTACCCCACCCTTCCCAGCTGGAGAAATCTCATCCATTGCCATGCAGGTGCTCACCCTTCCCTGTAAACTTAACCTTAGATTCAGATCAAGCCCCTACATTATTCAGAGTTATGTGCATGGAACAGACTTTCCTATCAAACAAATTATGGCATGGTTGCATTGATACAACTTTTCATTTACAATAATTCCATTAATCAAGAGTAATAACTAAATGGAATGTCCCTTCAGTATGCACACAGTTACCTTGAACACCTGAGGAGCTCTGGGATGCAACTTTCTCTTCAGAACAGAGGAGAAGAAGAGAAGCCAGCCCCAGAATATTGGCATCCCCCAGCAGCAATGTGTACCAGCTGTGAAATTCCCCTTTTCTACCCAAAAGGGAAACCCCAGCATCCTGCCAGTGCCAAGGTTACTCCTCCCAAAGCATCCTCAGGGAGAGGGGGAATTGGATGGGCAGGAGAGGAGGAAGGGAGGGCAGTGCCAGGGGAGTGCTCATTGTTCTGCCAAGCCCTGCAGATCACCCTCCACAGAAAAAACACATTTTAAATGTCCCAGTCTCACACTGGTGACACACAGCTCCCACTGAAGAATATCCTAACATTGCTTTGCAAGCACTCTGGAGAAAATCTGCCTGGAAATTCAGATTTATCAGCTGTTACTTTGCCCTAGATAAAATTCTGCTAGAATTTAATTTCTATCTCATGTCACATTTTTAAATGTAACATTTAAGCTAATTAAAGGGAAAAAATTACACTATTTCAAGGTTTTCTAGAGATGGTTGAAATATCTAATTTTAAAATAACTCTGAAATTTGTTATAATCCTTTCAGTGGGAATAAAAAGACTTCCCTTTTTGCTATATTACTAGCCAAATGTTTCTCTTAGAGAAGTAAGTGATTAAAGAAAAGCAAACAGTGGAATAAATAGAAGATTTTTTTTTTTTTTTAAATTCTTGGGTACTTACAAACAGAAAGAGATGATGAGAATATTAACTAGAAGGAACTTGAATAAAATTAACAAAAATGAACTAAAAATAAGGAAGAGCTTTTCAGTTCCAAATGGAGAAAGAAGAAAAGAACATGCACCTGCAGTAGCTCCACTGGGCTGCAGCTTTACAAAGCACAACATAAATTACTGAGTAAAATCTATGAAGCTGTCACAAGACTCTGGTTTCTAAAGTAGCTGCCACTAAAACTCAACTAGAGTTACTAGAGCAGGGAAGGAAAATTAGAAAAGTCAATATGGTGATGCCTTAAAGTAAAGATTTCTTGCCAAAAAAAATAAACAGGAAAAAAAAAGTCACCAGGCTGGGAAACATAGGAAAGACTTTTTTATTTATAGAGGTTATTTAAGAACAATAAATAGAAAGACAAATAGAAAGCCAGCTAAAAGCAAGTATACCTTGGGAGAGGAAAGAAACAAAAATCTTGTGCTACTGGTAGAGTTTCAAGATTTTTGTAATGCCTAATTAGTCAGTAGTTCACTGACATCCTAAGCCCATAGAAAATAAAAAAATCTTAGTGGTAAAAAGCCCATGAGAATTTCTATGCCTACAGGATGGCACAGAACATGTTGAAAATATACAGGACTCTGGACAGACATCTGCAATAAAGTCCATGGAAGGGCTCTGCAGGGGCCATGACCTGCATTCATCAGGAATTTGGTACATTAAAAGGCAAAATTATTTGCTATATCCAGGACTTGACAGAATAGAATTTGGCCAGGGAGACAGAAGCTACTCTTTGAATGTGAACACTTCATGCTATACTCCTGAGTGTTTAGACCCAGGAGAGACCCCATGGGTAAGAGAAATTACAGTTCCAGTCCATAAAGTCTCTGAATATTCAATAATCAGAGTATCAGATGTCTTAAAAATAAGAATTGCCTGACCCTGTATCTCCACACAAGAGCGAAATGTCAGGAACTTCTGTGTGTGGAGTCTGGCACACAATTTTTAATGTTTCTTTGCCACTTTTTACAGATGACCACTGGTTCCCTACCATCATTCTGAGCCGCCACAGAGGCTCTGTGGAAAAGAAAGTTTAGAAATGACTAAAGAAGGAGTCATTTTGAAGTGGTTTGCAGACTACCTCTAGAACATTAGAGGGCTGAAAATAGTTCCTTATCTGCCCTGCAGTTCACAGGGCCGGATGAGATGAACTCTTTGTAATAAAAGGCAGGAGAACCCCTAAGGATATTGGTTTGCTGGGAAATAACGATAGAGAAGAAAGAAGCTGTTAGAGTGAAAGATGGTGAGCTTGAAAGGGGAGAAATGAAAGTAAAAAGAATGAAATATTTTCAGAAACCAACATGAATGCCAAGAAGGGGAAAAGAAGGAAAGAAAACTGAAAGCTACTGAGTGACCCTTACTTTTAGCATGGAAAATAAATGTTTCCTTTTATAGTTTCTTGTTAAAATAAGACCAGTAAGGGATCATGAATCTTTATACAATTTTATGGTTTCCTTTTCAGTGAACCATTTCAGTTTTACACACAATTTTATAATGTAACTGCATAAGAAACTAAGCTTACCTTTACAATGCAATGATGACAGCCTGTGAAGCTGCAACTACACACATGCACACGTTCATTTCTGAGGAAAAAAAAAAAAAAGAATTGGCAACATTTTTTTTAATTCAAAAAAAAATCTGCTTTGAAATTGAACTGAAATTATATTTTCTAGACAGATTAATAATTACATCAAAAGAGAAAACAGAATACCCCCCACAACCATACATGCACACAGCTGTAATCACTATTTTTTAGCAGACACGGTGCCTTTGATCTTTCCTGGCCCTCTTCCATCTTCTAGACAGTACAATCCCGAAGGAATCATTGTCTACCAGATACTTCTCCATCCCTCCCTGGCCCTGGGCTGTCTGCCTCTGCAGCAATGTCACATGGAAAACACAGCAACGTCCTGCTGAAAGCCTGGAAGTCAATAGCCACAGACTCAGTATCTGATTTGTTCTCCCCTGGAGACAGACCCCTGGCTTCCCAGAAGTCCCTAAAAACTGCTGGAAAAGAGGGTGGACACACCACCAGTGGTCTGTCCTTGCAGATGTGCTTCAGGGCTTGCATCTGTGTGCTGGTCCTGAGGAGGCTGACAGCACCCTGGAGTTCATTAAACCCTTCCTTGTGGAAAAACTTCACTGGCATTGTCTGAGGAAGCAGGACCAGTTCAGGGTAAAGCTCCTAGGCAATAACATCAGAATACCTGGAGATTTTTCTGGTTTCCATGAATTTTTCTGGTGCCAAAGCCCAAACTCCAGTACTAGCCTACCAGTACAGCAGCTTTGAGCTGACCTGGACACAGGTTCTCCAGCCTGGCATGCAGGTCCCAGGTCTGATACCAAGGCATGTTTAGTTCCTGCCCTGAAAACCCTTCCTCTGGCTTCTGGAGATGGCTGCTTTCTGCCACCTGCTTTGCTGGGAGCGAGATGGCTCAGATGCCCCTCAGCATTGATCTGGTGTTTAATCTCTGCTGCATTAAGGCAAATTTCATGTCTGTGTTGGCTTCTGCACTAATGTGATATTCCTCTGCAGGCAATGAGGCACAGAGAAGGAGGAGTCATCTTCTGTCTTTAGTTATGATTTCAATTATTCTTGTCTGTATCTCACATTTTTAGGGGGTAGTGTGACTCTCCACAATATATACTTAGTCTTGTTTTAAACTGTTTTTTCTCCACTCAGGTTATGAATAGCCAGACCAAATTATGCCTGGTTTCAAGATCAGGCCCATCAGGTAATTCAGCCCTGGTAGTTCCTCAGTTCAGAATATACTCTGAATATATGTAACTATTTTAAAGCTGTCTCCAGAACTTCTCTATCCCTTCAATTTTATTGAACATGTTCAACCCACTTTAGGTTGGATTCTTGAGTTTTGAACTCTGATTTTGCCAGGAGCTCAGGACAGAGAAAAAACCCTAATTAGAGAAATTTCAGTCCCCTGAAGTCAATGCCACACAATGGGAATCCACAAGATAAGCCAGAGATTATTACATCTTTTGTTCTCCCTTCATGCTACATGAAATAGAGCTTTATCAATGAAGTCATCCTAGCCATAACTTCTATTAAATACATGGTTCATATCCACTAAAAGGAGAATTAAAACACTTTTATTGATAGATACAAGGCCCCTCACACAATGTATTTCTGGACACATTATTATAAGTGGCAGCAGCAGTCTATTCATCTGGTTTTTGATATACTGGGATTCAGGGCTGGCCTTAAAATTGGGTGCATTGCCTTATAAATTACACAGCATGCTGAAGTATGCTCGTGACAGGCTGCCAAATTTATAGTCTGTTGATGGCTGTCCCCTAAATTAGATCCCCTCTTCTGCCTGATGGTGAAGGCTCAGCAAAAAAAAGGAAGGATGGACACAGCAAAAGCTGACAGGAGACATTAGGACACAGGAAACACAAACCCAGGTGAAAGGCAGGAGATTAGCAGCAAACCCAGCTGCCTCTGTTGTGCTTTTCTGTCAAGTTTCATGAGAGAAGGGACATTGTGGAAGGGATCCATCCTGACTTGTGCTCCATTAGATGAGTTTTCTGTCAGCACAGGCCCTCCACAAGGCTGCTCACCCTTTCCACTTACACCAAGCCTCAGTAGCTGCCACATCCACATCCTGCTGGAAGAAAAGGGAGAAGTAATCCATTGCAGGGACCTGAAACAGCAAAGTAGCAAGGGAGAAAAGCCTCAGGCTGACTTTTTACCATCCCTGCTGCTCTGGGTGCTGAGAGGCTCTGCTCTCTGACCCCACACTGGTATAAATCAGCACCATCTCCGTGACACTGATAGAGTTATATCACTGCAGGGTCACAAATAAATCCTCTGCTGTTTCTACTTCAGGATGTATTTCCCATCATTATTTATAAATGTATGGAGAGGCAATTGGAGACATCTGCACACACACTGGCACGCACCATTCCTCTGCATTTAAGCATTTTGAGGGCCTGTTCCTCCCCCTGAAAATAAAACAAAATAAGCAAAGGAGTTTGCAACTCCTGCAGCAAGTAGTGCTGCATGTGGTTACTTTTAATGAAAATGTCAAGTACCAGTTTTTGCCCAAAAGTGATCTGAACTAAAAACCTCTTTTCTGAATCAAGCTGAGCAGGACTTAAGCTGTGCACTTCTTCCATCACGAATTATTGCCTGAAATCAGCAAGATAAAGTAGATACCTGATGTGCACTCTTCTGTCTCCCAGAGCTGGATGGAAAAAAAAAAAATTTAAAAAAAAAAAAGAAAACAAAGAAAAATTTTGCTTCATTTTCTTGTCAACCTGAAAAAAGGCACACCAGACCCCTGGAAACCACTGAAAACAGGTACTGCTTTCCACTTGTCAGCCCTGCCTCAGTGAGTGGCCCACGAGGTCAGTAATAAACCTCTGGTGTTTGCTGCTGTTGCAGCTCAAATCCATCTACTCAGTCCTTGAAATGACTCCCATTTCTCTGAGCTGCAGAGGTCCATTTTTCCTCATCTTGCTGATGGGAGTGCTGCCCATCATCCCAATAATCCCCTACAGTCCTTGAGTCCATCTCAGCACAGCCTCAACTGCTCATTGCAGCATCTTGAATGAAACCCTAATTTTTGCTGGAAGAGTCCAAGTAGCTTCAATATTTTGTTCAAAAGAGACTAGTAATTCATAATTATTTTACCAAGCATATCCTAACAGATCTATGTTTTGCTTTATAAAAAACAAAAACCAAAATGAACAAAAACCCAACAACACAGACAGAGGGTTTCATCCTTCTAAAGACACATTGAGAGTTAAAACTCTTTTACCTTGGTGGAAAGACAAGCCTGGTCTGGGTAAATTGCAAATTAGCTGGAGTCTTAAACTCTGAAATCAAAAATGCACCTCCACTTTCAGAACAACAGACTGGTGTAGGGCCAGAAGATTTAACTGAGCAGATTTTGATATTTTATAAGGCATCATTGGCAAACTATTCCAAATAAAAGCAGGTCCTGCCCATATCCTGGGAGGATGAAGAGAGCCTCCCTTGGAGAGCTCACATACTTGACACAGGATGTGGAACATTATCTGGAACAAGCACAGGATAACAACACAGTTAAATTCAGTGAACACAAGATAGCCATTACATAGGATCAGAGAGTATTTTAGGTTGGAATGGACCTTCAAGATCATCAAGTCTGACCCTAAATTTAATAATTCCATGTTCAGCACTATGCCAGTTCTGCAAGGACTGCATCTACTGCTTTTTAAATACCTCCCCAGTGATGTTTTCCTGACAGGGCAGCCTGTTCAAGTGTTTGACAGCTCTTTTGGTGAGGAAATTTTAACCTAACATCCCATCCTAACATCCACTAGTGCAGCTTGAGGATGTTTCCTCTCACCCTGACACTTGTTACCTGAGAGAAGAATCTCATCCCCACCTCACTACAACCTCCTCTCAAAGGAAAGGGTGATAAGGTCTCCCTTGGACCTCCTTTTCTCCAGGCTAAACAACCCCAACTCTCTCTGCTCCTCCTCATAAGACTCATTCCAGCACCTCAATGTCTATCAAAATTATCTCTGAGCAACACAAATATATAAATATATGTATATACACATTTTTTTAACCAGCATCTGTGCTGCTGCACATCTGTGAAGCTCAGTTGTGACAGATGCAAAATATTTGTGTGTTTTTTATGAGTGAAGGGCAAGGGATTGTCACCTTCAAAGCCCGTTGTGGTAAGAGAATGTTTAAACACAGCAACATGAAAGGGAAGATTGATCATTACATTTATGGACTCACCAGTAGGTCCATCATTCACCCAAAAAAGTGTCACTGGTGTCACTCCTTGCAGGCTTGAGGAGCTAATTGATGCAGCTGCAGCTGAATTCAGTATTATTGCTGGCAAAAGAACCTGAGGTGGTGTTGAACTAGAATCCAAAAGAGTTGCAGGTGGTCTGAGGAGAGATGCAGCAGGAGACCAGGTTCACTCCAGGAGCACAGAGCAGACTCAGGATGGAGAGACACTTTGGGTTTGGTATCTTTGTGAGGACAGGCAAAATCTGGGAAATACCTAGCAACTCCTGGGCTGGAGGATAAGGAGGTGGACAGCTGGAATATCAACACTGCAACTTAATGATCTCTCATTTAAAGATAAAATCCACTCTTTATCACAGCCTGAACCAGAAACTTCAGGTTTGCATTCACCTTTTCACAATATTTGCTTGCAACTCCTCTCCCTTCTACCAACTCAAGTTCTTTTTTTTCCCTTTAAAAGAATTTGGAGATGTGAAAAGTTCATCTACTAAACTGACCCCCAGTGATTCTCTGGATAAGTATGGGTCACCTAGTTGAGGAGATTCTTCTCCCAAATGTTTTGTTTTGCACTTCACAGCAGAAAATTTTACTTAATCTCAATATATGAAAGTAATTGCTCTAATAACTGAAAATTTGGACACACCAGTTTTTTATTGTGTTTTGCAAACCTGACCTTAATATAAAGGACACTTTCTTAGAACAGAACACTGTGGTGTCCTATTGAATTTTGCCCTCTTGTAAAACAATTATTTATTTGTAATCTTTGTCTATTCATACATGCTGCTAGGATCTCTCTTCTCTTGTTTGGTGACTGTTTTCATGACAATCTCTGAATATTAAACCACCAGAAACTGAGACTCTTAATACCTGTCACATTTTTTTGTAAATCTGCCTGTCTTTTGGTCTTATCAAAGCATCCAGTAATAGGAATAAAGGTTTTAGGAATCCTCCAAGAGCACCAAAGCATCAGAGAAGGATCTTTTTTTCTTTTCTAGAGTCTTTTCCTAGTGCTCAATCTGAGCTCTGCAAGAGCAGAGTCACTTTATGTTTATTTATTTATTACTACTACTATTATTTGCTCTTTAAAAAGATTTTTTTTTAGATTTAGAAGCAAAGCACATCATTAATGCTGCATTGTACTCTGAGTTACTACTACTATTTTACATCAGTGACAGAGAACTTGATCATCACCAAGGAGCTGAGTAGAAACTCTTGTAAAGAACTCTGTGTCTAAAGGCTCAGCATAATCTTCCTAAATCTGAAAACAACTAAAAAACAACATAACTGTATGTTCAAGTAATTTTAATTCACCAAGAGAATGCTGGGGAGCTGCTTTGTGTGGATCTATGTTAAATGCATTATATGTACACTGGTAACTCTCAACATATTTTTACTGCACTGAAAAATAATGGCAACTTGTAAACTGCCCTGCCTGTAATAGGAAAACCATAAAGCCTTTTAGATAAAGAACTTTTTTTTTTTTCCTAATATGGAACAAAAAAATTGCATTTAATATTTGAGCTTAGCAATGCTGCAGGAGAACATGTTATGAGAAGTTTTTTTGCTCACAAGACACTAATGCTACACACAGGAAATAATTATATATAGCAAAGGGAGGAATGTGCAAATTTACCAAATGTTTATTATTTTGAATGTATATTTGCAATCATAAATCACTCCTCACCTAAGAAATTGAGTTTTAAGCCCTAACTTTCCTTAACTTCCTAAAGCACTACCTATGGTACAGGCAACAAAAACCTTCCAGCAACCACACAAAAACTTATTATACTTTGTCTACACTTCTTTTCCCCATCTAAACAATCTTCCTGCTCATACCATTTGATAAGTTAGTGTAGAAAGCAGTACTAGAGCTGTATGGATGAAACTTGGAGATATTTATATATATATTTATAAAGAAGAAATATCATGGGCTGAAAATATTAAAGATACAGGAAGACATTTCATGGCCAGCTTGACATCTATTTTTAATGAATTTTTGAAATTTATTCCTGTTTTTAATCTGTTTCCTGAAAAAAAATGGACTTTGCCATGCACAGAATGTCTTGGGAGGCAGAGGGATATAGAGGAAAAAAAAATTATCAGTGAGAATGAATTTTCAAATTACTCACCATTTCTATCTCTGCTTCCCAGAAGCCACAATGTATCACATCCAGTTGTGTTTCCTGAAGGTAAATTTCCACAGAACCAACATATTATTTAACACTATAAGTAAGAACATAAAATTTGAGGATCAGTTTGTTACAAAATTTGCTGTATGACTGCTAAGTCACAATTCCCAGTCTTGTGTTTTTAGGTGAAGAGCATATTCTTGAAATACTTTTTTTTTCTAAAAAAAATAAAGCTCAACTTCAGTACATTACTGAATGCCTTTTCCACATTCAGCTGATGCACAAGAGAACATTTCTTGTAGCAAATCCTTGGGAAAAAAAGGGCAATAAAATGCATTACAGCTCAAGCAGAGATTTACAAGTGGATAAATTGCAATCAGCTTTTAAAAGAAAAAAAAGGAATAACTGAAACACTACAAACCTCACATGAAGAGAGTTTATAAATTTAAGAATTATACATGAGGCAAATAAAAGTCCCTATAAATTCTCCATACATTAAGGAAGTATTTACATTAAGGAGGTTATTCCTGGTAAGACACCCATACAACACAAGGAATGGAGCAGGCATTGGAGAGGTCAAGGCCAGAACTGATTCCTGAAAGAAACTCACAACTATTAAAAATTCCATATTAGTTTAGAAAAATAAAGCCCCATCCAGACAATGCCCAGGGAGTGCTTTTTAATATTTTTCATGCAAGCTGATATAGGTAAACAAATTTGAAGCTTCTGCAATCATATCATCACTAAATAGCTTTTGCACAAAATAACAGAGGGGTTTTTTAGCTACCATCCCTTCCAAAGTGGAAGAGAAGAAATTCTGTGCAACTCTAAGACAGTGTCTGTATGTTTGAGATGCTCCAGAAATCCAACACTCACTGGTGTCATTACTCACAGGGAAAAAGGGGCCTTGGTGACAACACACTTGACAATTGGCTGAGCTGTTAACTGCAATAAAATTATTTGGAACAGAGAGACCTGATGTTCTTATTAAGCTGGTTCATACAAAACCATTCCTGCAGCAGAGCTTAAGCATCCAGTAATATTTGTTTGTTTTTTGTTTTGTTTTTGGGTTTTTTTTGCCAAACTGTGACACTCTTGAATGTGACAACATTGAAATACAGAACAAGAAAAGAGTGTCTGTTCTTGAATGAAAGCATTTATGAGTATGAATGAGAATATGTATGTGTTTGCATGTATATACATACACATGTTCTGCATATGCAGACAAACACACTGAATTATTTTCACATGGAGCTGCCAGCTGCAGCTCCAAAGTCCTGAGTCTCAGCTCAAGACTGAGTGGTGTTTCTGTCACAGAACTCAAGTGAATGCCCAAAAAGAGGCCACACCCTCTCCAGTTCACACAGAAGGTCCCAACCATCCCTTAGCTGCCCACGTTGCAACTAAGGATATTAAAGTACTAAAAAACCTTGAATGTAAGAGATGGGGGGAAAAATTAATTGGAGATGCAAGTTCAAGCCTACTGAAAATGAAGAAAATAGTATATTAGTAACTTCTGTCATTTCTAATTGACTCAGTGCCATTCATTGTAAGGGAATTGAAATGGGAAGGTGATAATGGGTGTTGGAGGAGAATCAAGTGCACCTACTGAAGTCCTTGCTTCACGTTGCACAAGTGATGATTTTTTTTCCTGGTACTCTTCTTCATGTGCTGAATTTCTGTAGTTTAATGTGAAAATATTCTGAATTACTGAACTTCCAGTGGAAGTTGCTTTTCCAACATGTGATATGCATCCTGCATAAAGTTCTAAAGCTCCAAAACTCCAACACTGATGAATTTTTTCCCATAATTAGTTGAATTATTGTTTGTAGGCTCCAAATCTTTGAATGATTCCAACTTTGGTGAGATTGATATAAGGGAGGAAATATTAAATATCTGTACTTCCAAAGCCACAACAACCACATGGAATATTTTGCTAACATGCCCTGTATTTTTAGGTGGACTTTGCACTAAGTGCATTGAGGATAGACCAGCCTATCTCACTCTTTCCCATTTTCACTTTCTAGATCAGACTGAAAATTCCATGAGTCTGTTGATATCCCTTTCACAGATTTAACTCCAGTTTCAGACCTCTGGAATTTTGTCAAGAGAAAAAAGTGAAAGTTCCTCAAATTATACCTGGCCTGAATGACACAGGTTGCACCCCTAAATATATTTATGGATCTTCTTGGAACTTGTTCCAGTAAATTTTACAAGCTTCAAACTGAAAGGCAAAGTCTCTCTGCCAGGACAGTCCATTCTTGCCATCCCATAATTTTTTCTGTCTATCTCATGGCCATAGAACCCAAAAAAAATCCCACCTAAATATGGAAAATTAGGATCTCATGTTCCAGTGTTGGTATTTTGGCAGAACCGATCTGTTCTCAAACTTGGTTTAGTGAATTTCCACTGGCATGGAAATTTGGAGAATTCAGAGACTGAAGGGTTTTCTTCCTCAAATATTGTAATTCTGAGTCAGACTGAATTCCCCAGACTGCACCAAGATCACCTCCCTTCTTGCTGAGCTATGCAATGACATGAGAAGCCTGATGCAGAGAGGAAGATGAATTCATGAAGTGCCAAAATTCATATTCCCACATGCACCAAAAAATTTACATGCTTTTGGACACAAGCCATACCATGTTAGGCAAAATATTTAACTTTTCTCATGGGAGAAGCAGATCTCTCTTCTCTCCCAAAACTGTTTTGTTTAGTTTGTTTTAAAAAAGGAAGTGTTAGCCAATATCTCTGTTAAAGATAAAAATGATTGAAAGTACTTTTTGCCATTTGTACATACGAATGGTGTTTCATTTTAAGCTCTTCTAGAGTTTGCATCCTTCAGATTCCATGTCCAAATCCATGTCCAAAAAGTCAACCAGAGAAGCAGGCCCTTATAGTTAAACTATAATTCCTCACCAGTGGTTGCTATGCAAGTCTCCCTAATAATGTCTTCATTAAAATAGGAAATATCTAATTAAAAAAAAAAAAAAAAGGTGAAGGG
>WEIU01012253.1:110222-128075 GCA_013389925.1 Aegithalos caudatus | reverse complement strand
AAAAAAAGGTGAAGGGGAACCTCTTGTTTTTCTGTTTTGTTTTCATTAAGATCCACATAAAAGTAATTTTAAAATAAAATTAAGTTTAAAAAAAAGAGAGTAATTTGGGAAGTCTGCAGACACTAATATTAAATCTTCTCTCCATTAAAGTCAGCAGATCCTCTAAGGAATTTTTTAATGTACAGAAATTATATCTAGCATAGGTTGTTTGACAAAATAATACAACAAGCTCATGTTAACCACAGAAAGTAAATCAAGCTGACCACTCTCACTACTCACAGCAAGCTGGAATATGCTGAGAATCTCAGTTCTCTTAAAATGAGCCCACAGGACTTTTCATGACTGCAAAGATGCATTTTTAAAAATTACATCTGGATAAAAGCTGTATCATTGGAGCAATCTGAGCTACCTCTTGTTGTGTTATTTTCTCCTAAAGACTGGCTGCAAAATATTTCATAAGCAGACAGAAAAAATAAAAATAGCTGTGTCAAATTTAATATTAAGGAACACATTTATAACAATTTTTTTTTTCATAAAAGTTGGCATTCCTGTTTTAACTTACTTTTCCCTGCTTTTCAATATTTTCTTGCTTCTGCCTACATCTGCAACAAATTTGGCACATAATGTTCACAGCTTTGTATAAGGCTCGGGTGCCTTGTATTTGCACTGATGGAGTATGTGATTGTGTACAGATGCTTGTTTTCCTTTTCCAACTAATTTTTCCCTTCCTATCCAGACTACTTCTGGCAGTGTTTAAAGTAGAAGAGGGGCTGAGAGGTGAAGCAAACTAAAAAGGGTGGGGTCTTGGGAAGAATTGCACGGTATGTATGCAAAATAAATATTTGCAAAGGCAGCAATTTGCTGTTCAAAAAGAAACTAAAAACTGCCCAGTCCTATTTACACACCCAGGGAGAGTCTGTAGGATTCAGTCACCTGAGCAGCTGACAGAGCTTGGATTTCACCATGTCCTAATGCAGGGCACTTCAGCTCCCCCTGTTAATATATAAGTTTAATTTTGACTGCATATTTATTTTGTCAGTGGGAGAAAGAATTGATGAAATTCAGATGAGCACGTGCAGGTGGACAGAGCACCAGTCACACCAGCTGCTGGATGGGTTTGGGGCAAGAAGCAGCCAAAATTCCCACCCTGGCAGCATCCCTCTGTCACACCTCTGTGTCACACGATAACTTGTGGAAACACTGAAAGAATGAATAATGTTATGAGTTTGGATTTAATGCCAGACAAGTTATGCTAGCAGGCAATTTTGGAGAGCAGGGTGCTGAGAGCTGTGTTGTGTTTTCAGCATTGCAACAACTTGTCTCAGCCCTCCACAAAAGAGGCACAAATTTTTCCACTCATCACTTTGGTTAGAACAAGGCCCTGAACAGAGAGAACGTGAAATCCCAGAAGTGCAATTCTGTTTCTGGGTCCTACCCAATCTGGAGGTTTAGATTAATCACTCAAGCTCAAATTTCCACAGCCTCACTGTTCTGGGGTGCCCTGAATTTTAATGGATTAGATCATGTGGGGATTGCCAGAACTTCAGAAGCTCCTGATGCTCTTAAAATGAAAGACATAACAATGCAGTCAAAAACAAAACCCAAATGGATGAACACCAGGCAAACCCCACAGATCAGGCTTTTACAACACTGTCTGGATGTTTCCCATCTGCAAAAACTACAGCAAAATCCTATCCCAAGGCAAGATTACCATCAGATATTTACTCAGCCTTTAAACTTTTATGAAATTAGTTGCCCCAAGGAGAAAGGGAGTGACATTTTGAGATGCCTTGCTATTTCACAAACCTCCTTGCTTTCAGAATAATTTTCCTTCTTGGATTCTCAATTTAGCTCTGTCCAGCTTTCATGGAAAGTTGCTACCTTAGTCTAAGCATGGAAAAAATTATCAGCACTGTATTTTTTGCCTTTAAAAAAAAAATTCACACAAACTACACATCTGGCTGAAGCTTTCATTTCAATTAGAAGGTCTCCACAGCTCCCTGTAAAGAGAACAAAATTCTTATTCAGGCCAGAACTTGCCCAGCAGAGTTCAAGCTCTAAGAAACAATTCTAGCCAAGGTCAAGGAATACAAAGTGAGTCTAGGAAGGCAGGTTGCAAGGAAGTCAGTAGATCTGAAGGTGATGGATGACATCTATAGGTACCTGTCCTCTGGTTACTCTTGGAAGAACAAGTTTATATCACAGTTGTCAAAGATGAAGCCTTAGTTTAAGGAGTTCATGCTAATCAGGCTGTGACTGACATTCTCCTTGGGTCTCCTTCCAGAAAAACTCCACATGAATCCGAGACACCAAGGAATCTCAAATGAGGAGAAATTTGTTTGGTGATTTTCACTGACATTTGTTCTATAACAGCTAATTTTGTGCTGATCATTTTACACTAGCAGGTCACCCCTTTGTCACAGGCCTGCTTAGACTTTGCCACTATTTCCAGAGAGAATCAGACACGCACAGGAGCTCACAGCTCTCCTAGGGAGATCTCAGCTCTCTGTGGTGCCATTCCCTGAATCATCAGATCCCTGCTTGTCTTTCCTCCTCACAGCCTTTGTCTGAAACCTGGATCTGCTGTGCAGATGGACATGGGTTGAATGTGCAGTCTTGGGGAGCACAGTGTCCTCACACCTCCCCTGTCCTACAAATATGAACAGGTTTGGCTGCCTTGGGGTCCTTTCCAGCTTTTGGAATCATGAGGTGCTTTTCCTAGACTGAATGTTGACTTTGTTTCTGCAGCCCCTAGATGTTGTAGGAAGCCATGAGTCCAGCTTCTTGTGCTGCCCTGATTTAATCCAGATAGTATTTCCACTCACTTATGAGTTGGAATTACTGAAAGTTTTGTTTTCAGAGAGGGCGGTTTGTGGGTTTTCTCCTTCTTGTTTTAAATATGGGTTGGGTCATCAAAAAACCCCCACACTCTCACTGAATGAAATTACTTCTGATTTAGGAAGAAGTGAACACACACAAGGAAAGACACACATCTGGAAAATACAGGAAATGCAATTCAAGTGCTGTGAGTAGGTGGTTCAAGTTACTTTTCCCAGGTAATTATTCTCTTGCTCCCCTTCTACTCACAGACATTTGCTAACTGCAGCTTCAATGTCAAGCACTTCATAGACTTAGAACAGAAACAGAAGTCTTTTCAGCCCGTAAAAATTGCAAACCTTCAATTTTCTCTGTATGCTAAGAAAGGATCTCTGCTTTCATTACAAAGGAAGGAAGCTTCTACTTGGTTTGCCTGAAAACAAATTTATGTCTTCTGGTGCTGTGGGTTACACATAGCCCAATTTGAACAATCTGTCTCCTAAGAGTTTGCAATCTGCTAACTTTTCACAGATTTTTCATTGCCTTTGAATTTCTGTATCCTTAAGAAATTTACCAAATCCATTACAAATTTCAGTTGGAATAGCTACTCTACTGCAGAGAGAGTGGGTACATGTGCATACCTTTGGCAATTTGCAGTGTAAATTGCCATTTTTCAGTTAATGCAAGTTCATTTTTGTACCAGTGAAAATATCTGCAGTCAGATTTTCAACCTCTGTATTTCCTGAAATACTGTGGATTAGTGGTATCTCACCCTACAGAGCTCCCAATCCCAAAGGCATGCATCAGGAAGAATCATGTTTGCCTTAAACTTGAGTTTAATATTTCAGTTCACTCAAAACTGTCAAGTAATTAGAAATTAGTCCCAGAAATCAATCTGCATTTGAAAATAATTCAACAGCTGAAGTATGGCAGAGGCAAAATTTTGTGCCACAGAGCTTTGCTTTGAGCTGTGACTTGGACTCTGAGCCTCAAACATATCCTAGAGCTGGATTGTGTAAATCTTATCCAGGCCCCTGCAAAGAAAGCTTGTCCTTGTTATGGATGCCTTTCAAGCTTTGTTACAGTCACAATTCTTAAGATCTGGTGATAACCCAATTTTTTGCCTTTGTTGATTCATGTCAGCCCAAGCACCAACAGAAAATGAGGTCCTCCATCCTATTTTGCTTCCCCCACAAATGGATCCCTAAATCTTCTCTTACAGCCTTCATTTCCCAAAGGTAGGGATCCCTCTCCCCTTTTCAGTAGCCTGGGGATAGAACCCTCTGCCATTTCTTTGACATTGGCAAGGAGCTGGCTCAGAAATTAGGCTGGAATTTGGCATTGTTCCCCTTTCCCCTCTGGGACCAAGCTGAATTGAGTTCCCGTGCTTCTGCAGGGAAGAGGGAAATCAAGAAGGGATTTTCTCTCAGTGTCCCAGATAAACATCAGACAGGGACTCCAAGTCTCAGCATCTGGCCTTTCCCAAAAGGATTCAGCCATAAGGTCAAAAAACCCTAAATCATCACTCTCAGCAGTGCTCTCCCCGAGTGCCAGCCGTGCCAGTTTTCACAAGCAAAGATGAGAGACAGGATAAGAATCCACCACAGTCTCAAATCTACATTCATCCTGAAGCCCCAGTTTCTCATTGTTTGTTGGCCTCCTGGTTTCTGAATTTGAACTCTTTTCAATCACAACAAACAATGTGATCCTTAATAATTTACTAGCAAGAATTAAGCTGCTTCAAAATAAGAACACACCTGGAATTTCTTTCACACCTTGTCTTAAACCCATCATCTCTATTAGCAATAGCTGTATTTCACAANTTTTTTTTTTTGTGGCTTCCTGAAGTTGCCATTGATTAAAATTCAAAGCCTAAACCAATGGTGAATATAACCATGCAGAATTCTTAGGATGTCATGGGAATGGGTTTTTTCTAAGCAATTTTTTTAGGAGCTCACAGAACCCCAACAGCTCAACATCTGCTGGTCCTGCAGCTCCACAGAGGAAGTACCAACCTTATGCCAACAAAAATATCACTGCTGAATCAAATACCTTGCTTAATTCACTCCACCAAGAAACAGCACAGCTATGCATCTAAAACTATTTTCTTAATGTGAACAAGAGATCCTCAATATATTTCATGTACACAACTTGTACATATCATGTATATGTCATGTACATTTCTCTCACCAGAATATTCACAGGCAAGTCAATTTTTAACTCACAACTTCCTAAAAGGTTTCAGGAAACTGGAGAAGACTATGACTGGTATTTGTTTTAGCATTCATGAATGCCAGAACACACCTAAATTCATTCCTAATATTTGTGAAATACCTTTGCAGATTCAGCTTGGATCTGTGTATTGGATCTTTGTATTGAAAATCCTGCATTTCTTGCTATTTTAACAGTGACCTCTGGTTGTATATAAATGCAAGCATTAAAAAAATTGAGAATTCTGAAAAATAAATGCAGAAGGGAAATAACCCTTAAAAATAAATTATTGAAATCGTATTACCTTTCTCAAAATCAAGTCTTATTGAATGTCTGTAAAAATAGCTGTTTAAAGCAGACTGTGTTAGCTAAGATATTGCTGAATGCAGAGCAATTTTACTGGAGACTCGATTTGATCCAATTCATGGTCACACAGAGGCCAACACTTGAAACCCCACTCACTTCACAGGGATTAGAACTCAACTTTGTTAAAAAATCCATGTGAGCCATTAAAGTTTTTATACAAATATTTTTCCAGAAATTCCTTTTAACATTCAGCAGCATAGTGCTACGAGTTGTATAAAAGCAATAAACTAGAATTTTAAAACTTTTAAAGAATATTTTTATTTTACCTTTTCAGTGAAGATGCTGGATTGATTTTATCTCTTTCTCTTCTGCTTGCTGTGCATTTGCCCATTTTTCTTTTGATTTTGCTAACATCTGGAAACAAGCTCCAGGAAGTTATTTTCACCACATGAAGCAGCAGAAATTTCTTTCCCAGCCTAGGAATCCCCAGCCACGGCTGGTGGCACTTGAGAATCTGCTGCTCAGCCTGTGCATCTCCACAGGCAAGGACTGACTGATGTCATCCTGGGAGAGCTGCACTTGTTGATGCCTTGGCAGGCCTGACCTGGAACAGAGAATGGACAGAGTTAGAGAATAAAGCAGGCATTTATTGAAAGGTCTCCAGGATTTACCTAGGGCAGGACAGGGCCTGAACAGGGCTACATCCAAGGTGGACCCAAAATGGTCACAAAATGACTACTTAGACATGAGGTATTACACTTGTATAAGTTTTGGTCCATTTGCCTATTGGGGTTTAATTGTCTAATTCCAGCTCCAGGCTGTGAGGTCCCATCCTTCTTGTTCCTCCCTCCAGCCACCCTTATTTGTGCTTTTGGGCCTGAAAATTGTCCTTGGTCTTCAGCAGGAAAAGGATTTGTTTTGTCTCTCTGCTCTGTGAAGAGCTGAGTGACACTTAATATGAGGCTCAGAACTGCACCCCTAGGCAGCACAGAATCTGAAAAAGATGAAAACTAAAACTTAGGGCATCATTGTCGTGCAGCAGCTCCTTACTCCCACCATGACCTGCAATGAGCCCTGTCCCCATCCCACCAGGTGTGTTTGCCTGTCAACAACAAACTCAAGCTGGGCTTTTCCCAGCCCAGCCTTGCTTCAGCTGTCCCAGCCTCCTTTAATTCCAGCTGCACCAGTAGTGGCCATTAAAAAATGTCACTTTGTGCTCCCTGGATCTCTGCCAAGGATAACTCCTGCTTCCTACCCTCAGTGCAGATCATATTAAAGGTGCACTCTCTCATGACTCCCATGAAAGCAATCCCTGCTGGAAACTCCCAGTTTCCTCAGAGCTGCCAACAACCCATAATGGGAGGCATGCTGAGAGAGGGAATACACAAAAATAAAGGGGCAGCCACTGCCAGCAATTAAAACACCACAGGCTGGGCATGGCTGGGAGGCCAAAACAAAAGCTGGCAGGCCAAAACAAAGGCTGGCTGCCACCGTGGCGTGGCCAGGCCTGGAAGTGCCATCCCAAAGCACTGCGTGTTTCCCTCTGTGGTTTATCTTCTGAATGGAAACCACTGTGTCTCCATCTCTCATTTTAAGAATGGGAGAAAATTGCCTCTTCTGTGGCAGACTTACTGATCTAATTGCCGTTTATAAGACAGCCAAGAGACAGCCACTGATGCAGCATTAAGACATCCTGGTTGTATTCCTTCCCATAGCCAGTGAGGAAAGAACAATGGAAACAAAAAGTGCCAGCGAGATCATTTAATTTGCATCTCTGCTTATTGACATTTCCATAGCAACTTCATTAAGAAGTCATTCATTTTAATTCTCCTGCTTGTTTTGTTCACAAACTCCTGCTCAGTCCTCTTTCCAGTGGTGGCAACGTGCAGGAAAGGGTTTTTTTTGATACAAGTCAAAGAAGTCACTCAGAAACAGACTGACAAGGTCTGGGGATCTACACTTTTCACTAAAAAAAAAAGCAGAAAATAAGGAATGTGTTTGGTTTACCTTGAGGGAGTATTATGCAGATCATGATTCATGGAGGCATTTAAACACATGCTTCACTCCATCCAAGGCAAGGCTTTAACTCACTTGACTTTTACCTGAATAGGCATCAACATGAGCCAAAAAACATTCTTGAATCAGGGCCTTAAAACATCTGTCAATCATCACTTACTCTACAGGTCTATGAAGTATTAATGCACCGAGGCCAACACAATAAATAAATGAAGCCAATAATGTACAAACTGTTATGGGCAACTAAAGTAACTCAAAACATATGGGTTTCCTCATGATCATAAAGTCACTCTTGGTCTTTGGGTAGTGTATATACATCAAGGCCTTTCCTCTCTCCTGTTATTTGAGTATCTTGGTAATCATCCCACCTGAAAACGTCACATAAAATCCACAAGCCTTTTTAAGCCCCTTGGGCTAAAGTCAACATTTGATCTCGGAAAGGAAACCTAAATCATCTTCTCTGGAAAGTCTTTCACTTGGATTTATAATTTTTTTTTTTTTCATAATTGTTCCAGAGAGCTAAAAAGGCATAATGGAATCACTGAAAATTTCCTATAAGGAGGAAATCGTAAGGACAGCTCTGCAGCGAAATAAACAGCAATGCAACTAATGCAGTTTCTCTTGTTGAATTTCTCCTATAATCTAAGGTGAGGAAACCCAAATTCTTTCCCCAAATGATTTAGCTGGGAACAGACTCAAATTAACAGATGGCAAAAGCCAATCTCATTACAGGAAGAAACAGTCAGAAGCAGAAGTCCAGTCTGTGAAGGATAAGGAGAAAACACAAATGAAGATATTGAAATAGTCCTGCCAACCACCTACTGCATGCATCCTGGAGAAATATATGCAGTTACATATTTTATATATAAACCAACAGACACCTAATTTTATAGCAAAGTCTCACAGGTCCCATTTTAAGTCTGTCACATTTGAATATAGGCTCTCAAACCAGCTAAAAATGAAATATAAGACATTTATTGATCTAACACAGCAGGAGGATACAGGATATTGTGAGAATTGTAGCTTTTGAGATATGCAATCAAGTAAAGAAATGTATTCAGGTGACTGCTATAAATGTGGAGTTTTGTACTTACCTGTTTTCCCACACCTTGTGCTTTCTCAAGTACACCACTTAAACAGGAGAAGTTCTTAACCTAAAGTACCACAGAACTTTAAATCAAAGTTTAGACACTGAGGAGTTACAGTGAGATTTCTCCTGAATCAGAGATGGCTCCAAATCGAAGGATCCAGATCCAAACCCAAACAACCCATTCACACTAAATAAAATCTCTCTGCATATACACAACCATTTGATTCCTCTTTCCTTTAGGTGCTGCTCCTATGAGAAAATCTTAGGAAAAGAGATTTCTCCCACTCCTAAGATGCACAGCACATGTTGCCTTGTACTGAATGTGTGAACATGGCACTGCTGAGCTCTTTCAAAGAGCACACGCTAACACCTGAGGACTTCTTGGAGCACAGCTTAACAGCTGACACACAGAAAACTCAGAAATACCATTCCAGCAGTGTTCCCCACCTCCTCCACTTTCTCTGAAATGCTACTGTTAAAAGATTGCTTTAATATCTCTGCTTTGATTTATTTACACTCTCCCATCCCTCATAACTGCCTTGTTATGATTCATTCTGGCTTCCCAACATTTCATCACTCATATCAGCTCAGGGTGCAGCTGTATTTCAAGCAGAGATTTGCACAGAGGGCACCAAATTTCTCAGCACCAGAATGCAGGATGTGTCCCACGTGCACATTCCACTCGTGCTGCAAGGTCAAAACAAACAGGGGGTTTTGCTTCTCTAACAAAGAGGGGGGAAAAATGAGAAATCCAGGCTGCTCTGGGACAAGGCCACTTGTTTTCTCCACTGTGACAGTGTCTGACATTTATGTGATGTCAGTATAAACTGCATGACATTATTCTGTGACATACCATGGCATGCAGCAAGAATTTATGTCCTCGTCTGACATAATCTATGGGCTTGGTTTTAAGATCAGAAAAATAGACACTGCTGATCCTTGTTTGGATGTGATGCCTCTGGAGAAGGTATTTTCCTGTCTTGTATCACTTTTATTACTAAATATTACAGTTGCTGTTCAAAGGGCAACTTGCATTCAGAAAAATCATCACAATTGTATCTCTGATACCATGATTTGGTCATTGTCAGTGAATGAAAGCTGATCTTTCTGTGGAAATTATTATCTTGGAAGAATAAGGAGAAAACAAAAAGGTGATTGATCAAATGATAATTGAAAAGAGCTAATTAATTCCAAGGAAGTGTAGGTGTGAGCAGTGCAAATGAATAAAGGCTTCCAAGAACTGCATTTTATGCAGGTTTTAGAACTTTCTGCCGAACAATGGAAAAAAATTGCCAAACAAACAATTAAAAATCCACTTAGAATAAATAAAACTTAAACTGTTATGAAATTTCCTTATAAAAATTTTAAGCCTTAATAAAACTACATATTATAAAAACAGTAAGAAAAAATTGAAGAAAATACTATAGAAATATTTAAAAAATCTTCAAGCTTACTGGTTTTAGCCATTCTCCTGCAGAAATGAAAATATCTATCTTAGTTAAATTTCCTCAAAATGTTTTGCTTTTCACAAGATTTCATTTCCTAGTAGAAGGCACTTCAAATAAAAAATTTTAAGCACTGCTTGGAATTTATAGGTTTTGACAAACAGTATTTGTCTTCTACTTTGGGTTTCTGTGTCATCAAGAGCCACTGTGACACAGATGAGCAATAAAATAAACAGTGTTACTTCAGAATTGATCTTGGTTTTATAAAGATTTACAGATTGTTAGTAATTTTCCAACAAATCCATCATTCACAGAGAAGTTTGAAATGCTGAGACTTCTAAGCGGTGCCAGCTGCTTTGAAAAATACATTTTGTGATCCTTTAAATTTAAAGGCTAATAAAATACAGATTCTGGGAGAGAGAGAGCAGGCAGAAAGCTTCTGCCTTCTCTCTTAGCATGGATTATTGCAAAAAAAGTGTTAGGATGGGTCTCACAGAAGTGTGAAAGAGGAAAAAACAGGGCAGACAAACAATTGGGACAGTGTTGGGTCAAAATCCTTGAGTGACAGCCTGAAGGGACACGGTGGCATTTCCCTGGGAGCCTGGTGCAGGATGGTGCCCTGCTGATCAGGATGTTCATTAACTAATTACTTTAAAAGTGCGAGAAAAAATAATTAGTGGTGCCTACTGAAAAAAAAAATGAATAAAAAAAAAAAAAAGTAATGGATAGGGAAAGAAAAGCTGCAACAAATTCTTTTATGGTGATGCTAATTCACAACTGGAACAAATTGCCAAAATCCAGGAGCAGATTTTTTCATTGCTAGAAATTTTCCCATTTGAACTTGATAATATTTTAATTTGAAAACACTCTAATTCAAGCAAGATTAATTTAAGCCATAAGATACTTGATTTGTGAAATAACCAATCACAAACAAGCAATGGTACCTTGTTAATTAGCTAAATTAGTAATTTCTTTTTACTTTGACTTTCTTTCTTCTTGGAGATGGAGTTGGAGAACCCAGGCCCTGACCCATCTGTTTTCCCCAAGAGCACACTGTACCAAAGATAAAACTCCAACAATTAAATAATGTTGGGAAGAAAAGCTGGGTATTTATTTAGATTTTTCTGGCTCCTGCTCATATGTTCTCCACACTCAGGACTGGGAGGCAGTGCAGTCCATAGCACAGTGATGAGGTGATCCTTTATGTCATCCTGAGTGACAAGAATTTCTGTTATCCAGGTTGGACCTTTTGATCTCACCACAGCTCTGTGTAAACCTCAGGACTTCCTTCACACAGACAAAATCAGAAAAACAAAATAAACCCCAGACCCATCTCTATTTGGTTTCCAGTGAACTCTATCTGTTTAAAGAAGAGATGACTGTTTTCCCAGAAAATAATAAATATTCTGCTTGGAATTTGTTTACTTTTAGATGATATTGGCAGAGAGATCTTGCCCTTCAACTGAAATTTCCATATGAAACACTGGAAAAATTAGAGTTCTTTACCTTAACCTTATTCCTACCTTGAAGTGAAAAAATGTGTCTGCAAAGACACATTCTTAGTAAAAATCTGAGTAAAACACTGGAAAGGCACCAAAGTTACCCAAATACCCTCTCTTTAGATGTCTCTGCTTCTCAGACTCATCAAGCTGTTTCCTTCTGTATTTCCTGGCACACCAAGGCAGAAATTAAATTGCCTCTCTTCCACTTGGAAAGCAAAAACCCACCAAGTTTTTATTTGAATAGAAACCTTGTCCCTTCTCTGCCCAAACTTCAATGAGAATCCCTCTGACACACGATCCAGCCGTGTTTAAACACAACAGGGCAGGATGGCCCATGCCAGACCCTGAACTCACCACTGAGCCTCCAAGAGGAACCTGATTCCCTTTGTCCCTGGGTGCCACAGAGGGCTGATGTCATGGAATGCCTCTGAGGAGGAGTAACACCATCAGCACTGTTTATTTAATTAGTAACGAGGGTAAAACCCTCCTAATGCAGCTCGATCAAGGGTCACCTCGAGGGGTCTTGATCCGAATATGGGCAGCCTTCAGTGGCTGAGGCTTAATAATAATCTCTAGACTTCAATTTCCTACTAATAAAGGGTAATATAATGTAGGGTAAGCCCTCTTATTTGTTCAGATCTTTTTAACCACTGAGGAGCTAATATGCAACAACTGAACAAACAATGGCCACACAGGTTTCATTTTTAGAAGCACAGATGACCTCTGATGAAAGAAATGATCAGTCAAGCTCTCAGGGAGGGAAAGCCAGCTAGAAAATGCATTCTCTCTTTTTTTTTTTTTTTTTCTGTGCACCAAAAGAAAAGTTACTTTTAAATAATCATTTATGATATCAAGTGAAAGTGCCTGAAAACAACTGTATAATTATTACTCTACAAAAATATTATGGCTTTCAATGAATTTGTGTTCTAGGTTCTGATGAACATTGCAAATGTATTTTACTAAACAGGGTCTGTAGAAATCCCTGCAGTTGTTACATTTCATTTGTCAGGAAGTTGCTGAAGTCTGAACATTGTCTCAGTACAATTTTAATACCACCTAAACTCACTGTGTTGTTTACTGCCACACACACTATCCCAAATATCTGCTGAAGTTCAATCTGCCTCAGGAAAACCCTGCCTATGCAGCTCAAGCACATAAGATTTTTCCCACTACAGAAAAACATGAGTAAAACATGACTTTGCCTTTTTTATTTTTTTCTTAATTGCTAAGTCTAGGTACTGCAGTAGCCTCCAGATGTCAGGGCCAATTTCAGCACAAATGCAAGACAGCACAAACATGCCCAACATTCCCACTTTCTGGAGGGGGAATATAATTCTTTTTAATCCAGGATTTTTAAGAATGTGTTCCAAATTTTTTTTTCTTCTTGAAACTTGTAGGGTTTTGTTTCCAGGATGCCCCCAGGTGTCTGAGTTTAGTTTGTAGTTCTTTGCTTGCCCCCCCATTCCCTGGATGCCACCTCTCCTCTTAATTTGCCACCTCCTAATTTACCTGGGTGGTTGCTCTGACAGCACCTCCCTCAGGGATGACCCTGAGTTCTCACTTCAGAATTTTAATCCACTGAGTCTTTTTTGCTGGGGTGGGTGATCAATACCAAGAGTCAGATTTATGTCCCTCTAAATGTATTAGCTATGAAATAACCATTGCTATATTATCAGGAAAGAGGTGCAATAAAACACTGCTATTATGTTTTTAATGCCTCTCTGACCAAAAAAAAAAAAAAAAGAAAAGTGAAAACTAAGTTATTAAAATAAAATATTAAACATATTTGTAAATGCACTGTAGTATTTTGTGTATATGATTCTTTTTACCTGTGTATAGAAAGAAAGAGAAGCAAATTAAAGAATATGGAGTCCAATGAGCAGGAAATGTAGATCCTATTAGTGCTTATAGGAATTACACCTACATATTTAAAGGGCAGTATAGAAGACCTTTAAATTGATTACTTAACAAATGGATATAAAATGAGAATAACTTTTTTTTCAAGCACTACATGACTGTTTCAAACTCCACATTTCATGGATTTTACAGCCCCAGAAACAGAGTTTGTAAAGGTTATAAAAATGTGAGCAATATAGAACAATGGAAAACAGCACAAAAGCTTAGTATTTACCATAATAGTAATAATAATAATCACTAAACACTATGGTTAATTCAACATCAATAAAATAGGTGACAGTATGGTTGTAATCACCAGTCAAGGCACTGTACTGGATAAAGAAGGAAGTTCTGGTGGTAGTAAAGTAACCCACCTACTTAAAAGGCCAAAGAAATTAAATAGCAGCAAGGCTATGGAGCATCTCTGGAGAACCTGCACTGGGCCACTTTATAAAGTCCAATATTGGTGTAAACGGCAAAAATCCTGCAGCACGTGAGAGAGAGGGAGAAAGGCACAAAGGGGTAAAATAATATCAAATCTCTTATCTACAAAAAAAGTGATCTGAAGGAATCTGATGAAATTCAGTGACTCTGAAAAACTCATGCTTAATTTTTCCTGCAGACATCCTCTACTGGTGCAGAATTTTCACTATTTTATTCTCATTCTCCCCTTGCAGCAACATAAGAAAGATTATTTAGGATAATGGCAGGAGCAAATATTTTGCCAGAAATGTTTGATTACAATGAATCCTGACATAGTGAGAATTTAGATTATTTCAAATAAGGTTATTGGTGAGGTGCTTGAGGGTACATACTCTCTTCAAACCATTTGATAGCACAGCAGTTTGCTTTCTGTTCATGCATTTCATAAAAGTTTTGGTTATCAGCACCACCCTTCTCTCATCCCAATTCTCCTCTTTCACATCTGCTATTCCTCCATGCCATGGATTTCTGGTCTTGATTCTGACTGGTTTCTGCAAAGGCATTATCAATATTTTTTCCTCTCACCTTCTCTACACACTTTCTGGTAACTGACCTGTAGCTGGATTCTCACCCTCCAATCCCACTCTGATGGAAAGCAGGAAACTTTCCCCAGACAAATCCTCAGCCAACAATGTTGGAATAAAACTGTGACATCATCTCCCCTCCTTCCAGAGCTCCTGAGTCCTTTCTGCTTCATTTTTCACTGTCATTGGCATGGCATAGACAGAGACTTGCTAGATTGGAAGAGGCTACATTGCAAATTAAAAATGAACTAGCAAAAGTAATTAGCTAAGGACTGATTGCATCCTATGTCCTCAAACGCTGTAATCAGCCTTCAAAAGCAGGCACAGTCAAACAACCTCAAATCATACTATTACTTGGGAAAAAAAAAAAAAAAAAAAAAAGTCTCAAATAAAATAACCCAGCTAAAAACCCCAGGCACTCTTTTCTCAGTCTTGGTTAATAAAATAAGCTACAAATTAATTCCTTCACAAAAAAGCAAATCCTATGACCACATATAAAATGGAGGAATTAAGTATTTACTTGCAACACAATACAAGATGTTTCTTACGTGTAACAATTGTACATAAAAATATCCTTCTTGTTGAGTTGTGCTGGTCAAAGAGATGTCGAGGTTAAAAGGTCCTGTGCAATTTGGACTGCAAACCTTTGCTCTTCAAATTGTTGACTTTCTGCAATGCAAAATGAAATAAACATGAAGTCTTTATCCTGTATTGCTTGCACAATCAGATCATTAGATAATTAAAACAACAAAAGACACGCAGAAATATTGGCTATAGATGTAAATCAATTACTCCAGAAGCAATTACTTTGGGACTAAATTAGCCAGAGTTATATGGGAGATATATAATATTTAATTTGCTGTATGACTCTGGCACAAATCCAGTCAGCAGCAACAGCAAACAGAAGTCACCACTTCTCATTCAAGGTAAAGAACAACCCAATCACTCTCTACTGGTGACTCCAGCTCTTAGTGCAAAGATGTAATTAGTGCTGCAACAAGTTATGGCATGGAAGGAAAATTGTCCCATCACATTTCAACTCAGAATGAAAAGAGCTGACAAGAAGGCAGAGTGAGAACTGGGATCACAAACCCTCCCAGGAGAAGTCAAAGTAAGGAAAGGAAGATTGCTTTCACAAGTGATTCCTCAGTTTTGAAAAGCTCCATCTATTTGCTCACGCCAAAATTCACTGCAACATTCGTGTTTCCCCTTTTTCCAGTGTGAGCATGTGCTACCTTTCTCACACCTTTCTGGGAGCTGCTGCCTGTCCCAAAACCCCTGAGTCCCTGCCCTGCTCAGGGCAAAGCCTCAGGAGCAGCTTGGATTAGGGATGCTCAGGTTCAGTATATGGTGAGGTGCTTTGGGCAGTATTTTCTGTTGTTAAGGAGGTCTTTGGGCAGGCTGTGCTCTGGAATTTTCCGAGGAAAGATTTGCATTTTCACTTTAACAAAAAAAAAAAAAAAAAAAAAAAAAAAAAAAAAAAAAAAAAATTAAAAATCTTAGTCCACAGCTATACAAAAATGTCTTTCCTTTCTCAGCCAGTCACCCAGATTTGGGTCTGGCACCAGGGAAAATCTTCACCACCATGCTCACT
The DNA here is from genome assembly GCA_013389925.1 of Aegithalos caudatus. Lineage (NCBI taxonomy): Eukaryota > Metazoa > Chordata > Aves > Passeriformes > Aegithalidae > Aegithalos > Aegithalos caudatus. Next base: position 112,191 of record WEIU01012253.1, on the reverse strand, counting down.
TTGCATGGGGAGAACTGCACAATGAATGGTTTTTCTTCTCCAAAAGCCAAAAAGCCCCTGGAAAACACCTGCAGCTCTAAGAGCTCTGAAGTTTGGTTGATGTCACTCCTGCCCCAGGAAGAGAAGTCTCTGTAAGTGACTGCTGAGAACACAATCCTGAGGTACAGCTGGCCATTATCAGGGCAGGTAAAATACACTCACATTAGTTGTAGGATGTGTAGAAGACCTCAGATGTCCCAAAGCGCTTCAAAAAGCTGCATAATTTCAGATAAATTAATTTTTGTGTCAGGCCAATGCAAATCTAAATTCACAGTAAAGCCTTTTCTTTTTGGTGGAAAGCCCAGTGGAGGCAATATGAAGTTTCATTTTCATTCCCCCTCAGAGTGAGACGAGGTGAGGAGAAGGGAAGAGTTGGGGTCTTTGGTCAGAGGGAAAGAAGGTAATAAAATCCTACAAAAGGAGAAGGGTAATAGCTGCAGCTCATCAAAAAGAAAATTGTTCAAAATACCATAAGTAGTTCTAAGAACACGTTAAGTCCCCCTTAAGAACTTAAAATAGGACAAAACTGGGGCTTGGAGTTGTTCCGAATATCTTCGTGCTGCTAAATCAACTCTTTCATTGCACATTTAATCTGCCTCTCTATAAACAAACATTTGGGTGAGTAAAGTTCAAGGACAGGGTAGGGATGCAGGAAGGTTCAGTTTTGGCAGCAGATCTCTTCAAACCAGTAATTTCTAGACAGGCTTTGGAGAACTAGCCCTTTTTAAAACTCTAAATGAAATGAACTATTAATCAGGGGGACAGAAGCTTTTGTCATGCCTGTGCCTCAGCCCCCAGCACCTCCTGATGGGGGGAGGCTGAGCACAAAGCCCCCATCCCTGATCCTGTGCAACTACTGGGAAAAAAATCACCAAGCTAGGAATGTGAGAGAAAGAGCAATTAAAATTTTCCCCCCCTTTTTTAACCAAGGACTGTTTTGCCTCGGGGGCTTGGAGGGATAGGAAATCAGGCTTTTCAAGCTTCTGCAGAGTAGGCTTTGGAAAAATATCTGTAACAGACATCCCCGTCCTTTACAGATTGTGCTCTGCCCTTTTTCCTTTCCCTTATGGCACACGTGGGGGGGAGATTTGTTAGACCTTAAACTTGTCACAAATGTAGTTGCTAACCATTTGCCCCTGTGTTCAGATGCTCTCGTGATTGCTTTCTCCAGTAATTACTCAGTGGGAATGTCAGAGCAAGCTCCATAAGTTACAGCTAATCACTCTTAAGTGCTGGAAGCAGGACTGTATTTGTGCAAAGAAACAGCAATCAAATACGGTAAGCAGATGGCTGCTCCTTGTCCTGTTACCACACTGAGCACAACAGATTAAACCATGATGGATTTATCAGCCCTGATGGATACATTAACACCATAAGCTTTTATGGAATAAATAGCTCCTGACATCTCGTCATAACTTCTGATGCCCCAATTTTTCAAAATCTGGGTTGGTTTGGTTTTGTTGGGTTTTTGTTGGTTTTTTTTTTATGAAATCATAGATCATTCCAACAAACCCTGTCGGTCTTTCTATGTTCTCCTTAAACGCTACATCTCAGCACCTTATATTATGAAAGACACAATTAAAACCTCAGCAACAGTTCAAGAAATCCATAGCATTTCTCTCAACCATAAATTCAATATTCTACAAGCTTTGTGACAATCAATTCTTGTAATTGATAAGTGCCAGTATTTTAAACTGATGAAAGCATTAGCTCATTTGCCATATTTTGAGAATAACATAATATTATGCAAACAGCACTAAAACAAACATAAGTATCCAAACCTTTTTTTCTTTCTGATTTATAGGCTGACCTGTAGGCTGCACTTAAAGGCTTGACTGCTATTTTGCAATCCTAGCAGAAAACATACACTCAGATTTTTCAAAAGCCCTCATCTTGTGAGATGAAGAAGGGATTAAAAAAAAAAAAAAAA
>WEIU01012253.1:0-110210 GCA_013389925.1 Aegithalos caudatus | reverse complement strand
AAAAAAAAAAAAAGGAATTTCTGTGGAATGTGTGTGTCGGCTGCCCGGGCTGCTGTCAATAAATGAGCAGTGAAATGTTTAATGGGTGCACTGACACAGCAGACACTTCAAACCAGGCTCTGAGCAGCCACAGCCACCATACAAAGGCTGCAGTAGGCATTCATTTCTAGACCTGCTGCCTCCAGAAAAGCAGAGTGCTGGCTGCTTAAACTGCAGCCAAACTGTTAACAAAGCCATGTACTTTCTGGGGACAGGAGGCACTTTGGGGCTCCTGTTCAGGGGCTCACAGCAGTAGAAAACAGGCAGAAAAACCCCTTCAGGGTGATCAGTCAGAACCAGCTGGCCATGTGTGTGTGCACTGCTGCACCTTCACCATCCCTCCCTTGGTGTACTTGAGCTCCTGTACAGGTCATCAGCCTGGCTTTTGCTAATTGCTCGTCTGCAGTCTAGGATTTAATCACCTGATCCATCAGAAGCCCTTCTTCCCCTGCCTATATTCATCTTGTCAGTTAGTGACATGTTTTGTAATGAAAGCAGCAGATCTATTGATAGCATCCCTCAACAGAGTGGAAGGCATCCTGCATTAGCTTTGTCTTCAAACCAGCCTGTTCTATTACAATTGACCTTCTCCTCTTGATTACCGCACAAATCATAGTCCTCTCCCTGCTCCACCCCCTGCTTCCCTTCCCTCCCACCTCCCAGTGTCTCAGATTATTTTTCCTGTAGCCATTCAACTGCCTGACTGCAGCTGGTAATTGGATTCATGTTTGGAGCACAGCTTTCTATGTACAAGTCTGGAATAATTCAAGTAGGACCCTGGCCTAGGGCTGAGGCCATATGTTAAATTCAGATTTGAGCCTGTAAAATCTGGACTGCCCTGAAAGAGGTATAATCCACTTAACAGCACAAAATCCTTTCCTGTTTGGAACCTGCATTTATTCTCTTCTCTGAAAGTTAAATTTCATTTCACTACTCTTTTAAGGTATTAAGGGCGAGGCAGTTTTATTATGGCGACTTGGTGAAATGTAAAAGTGATGTTACTTTGGCAGCTGTCTTGACTCACTCTAGGAAACAATTTGAGCAGTTTTCATGATAGTACAATAATTAAACATCATAAAACAATAATAACACAACCTGACAGCATTCTTTGTGCATACAGCAAACCATAGTGTCTCCAGAGTCTGAAACTCACCACTGGGACCAAGCTCAGCGTAACCAAGCTGTTACACTGAAAACCTTAAGTGCAGTTAGTGGTGTCAGATTTCCTGCCACACATATTGTATGATTTCAGCATCAATTTACTCACCTAAAGTTAAATAACAGAGAAATGAGATGCACCCAGGTTCATCCTGCTGCAGCTCAGAGGCTCTGCAGTTTCTCCCTTTGTGTCTCCCAGTCCCTCAGAGAATCAGCCCTAGATTTTGGTATTGACTATTTAATTAACTTTACAGAATTAAATTTACCCACAGTATTTAAGACTACTGAAACCTTAAAAAAAAAGAAAAAAAATACCATAATCTCTCCTTTCAGTGTCCAGATCATGAGAAGGAAGTAGCTGTGGTTCTATCCATGGTATCAGTTTCCTGTAGCCCAGTTCTTCGAAACACAAGAGATTTCCTAATCTCTTCCTAATCAAGAGTTTAGAAATTAGGCTCGAGTGCTATTATACCCTCTCCATTAAAGTATTTTCTTCTGAAATCAGTTCCTTCCTTGAGTCACTCAGTGTATTCCAGTTTGAGAGCAGGCTTCCACCTTTACACCTCAGTTTTTGCTGCCAGGGGAGCAGAGAGCTTTGAAAGCTCCTGTGCTGCCTCCCAGGTGTGTGGTTGTACAGGTGGACACAAAAGTGCTTTCACAGACTGTCAATCAATCAAACAATCAGCCTGAAGCAACTCATTTTGGCCTCTACATCTTCCAGAATATCAGAAAAGAAAGATTCCATCTTAAGAAAATATTTCAAAGTTTTGACATTTGACTGAGGGGTCATCTCATACCAACAGAGCAGCTTTTGATTTTCTGGTGATAAAGCACCTGCCTGCACTGTGGAGGATCTGGGTTATGCTTCCAGCTGTTCTGGGTTCAGAGCAAACTGGGAGCACAGGGGCCTCTGACATCCCTGGAAATGTGTTCTTTCTGCCCTGCCAAAATCAGCTCCATTCCTGTGAGCAGCTCTTCTGTACTGTGCACTATATTTACCACGTGTACACTCTGCAATTCCTGATGACCTGAACAGAGTTCAAAGCAGCACCTTGAAATTCTCCTATGGAAAATTTAATTCTCCCTTGTTCCTATTTCACTCCATGTTAATTTCCAGGCCAAAATGAACTAAATTTTCTGGCCAAAAATATCACCCAAAGCAACAGATTCCTGCAACAACATTCCTTTGGACAACTTTTTCATTTCCAAATGGCTTTTCTCCAGGGAAGGGTGGATCTGGAGCAGCATACCCCCTCAGAAATCAGCCCAAATTAGTCAAAGTGCCACCAGAATAAGAGAAGAACTTGAAATTAGCTAAAATTTTCCTCTCCTCCACTCCAAGGGTCCTGCATAAATTTCAATGCTGCTTCTTACATCATTAAAGGTCTGAACTTTAGGTTGACAATGTTCCCCTGAGCTCTTTGGCTCACGTTATCTATTTGCATCAAGAATGAAAACTTAAACTATTTACTAAGCTTATAGAATTCAACTTAACAATAACTCTTAAGATTGCTGAAACTTTAAAAAAAAATTTAAAAAAAAAAAAAAATTGCCATAATCTCCACTTTCAGTGCTCCAATCATGAGAAGAAAGTAGCTGTTGGCTCCATCTATGGTTGTCAGCTTTCTACAGCCCATCTCTTCAAAACACCAGAGATTTCCTAGTAATTTCTAAACTGCTGATTTCTGACTCTTTTTTTTTTCCTTTCCCTTCTTTACCTCTGGGACTTCATAACTAAAATCTGTCTCTGAGGTTGAAATGCTGGTGATGGCCTGATTTTGTCAACTCTACAAACAGGAGTCGGCAGTAAGCAGAACTTATCTTTTCACCTACATCTATCCCACAAATAAAACAGGCTTTCTTCTGCACTACCTGATTGAAAGTGTACTGAAACTAATTGAATCTATTGCTGACAGCACCAACAGTCTTTGTGGTGAATCTTGTGTCATTTTTTTTCCCTAAAATTGCAGTTCCTAAAAGTTAGCAGTGAAGTAAAAACTTCATCTTCCTCTCTCTCATTTTCACTTACCACTCACCTTGGGAATTCCTACCACTACCTCAACCCGTAAGCCTGAAAACGTTACAGAAGCGAGCTTTAAAGCCATTAAAATAACAGAAAAAAACCCCTTTTTCTTTCCTTTCTCTTACTATTTTATATCTTTAAACTCTTGGCAAGTTGAAATGCCCTCCAGATGGGGATGAAAAAGGCCATTTCTGGCCATGCAGTGATGGAGAGCCTCCTTACAGGTGGTGATCAACTTCCACCTCAGCAGGAGGTTGGAAAGGACTGAAAAGGGACCAAAAAGCTCCTTCAGATTGCAGGCTGTGATTCACCTTCTCATTACAGGTAAAGTCACTTGGCCAAGACATTTCCATCATGTTTTTGGACTGAAAGAACTAAAATTTACTTCAGGGAGGGGGAAAAATCCACAAATAAAAAACCAACCAAACAAAAAACCCCACTCATATAAAAGAACAAATTTACTTGTGACGGATTACTTCTTTCTTGGTGGTCATGTAAACAATTGGAAAATAAAGAATACAGGTGCTACCATCTGTATTATCTTAGTTTGTGAGATTTGCCTTAAATTTACATTACAGTGTCTCCACTAATGTAACTAAAAAATAATTTTGCCTGTGGGAAACAAAAAATATCAATGCACTTATCAAAAGTGCCTTACTGCACTTATCTCAGTCAACATTTATTCTGTGAAATGTAATCAGGACGTTAAATGTTTCTGGGAGGTTTGAGATGCCATATTTTGCCATCTGTTCTAATTACTTTTGAATAATTTGGCAGATCTTGCTTTTGTTGCTGAACTAGAGAAGAAGATTTCACCAGTCTGAATTGCATTTAAAAAAAAAATAAAAAAAAAAACAAACCCACACCACAAAGAAAGAGATGATATTTAGTTTAAAACTTCAACATTAAAGGGTTACATACCAGTAGGATGCAAGCAGAAGTCCACAACATCTCAGAGAGAGATAAAGTAGAGGTAAGTCTTCACAATTCTCTGTGGGGTGACATAAAAATGAGGAGAAAATAGCAGACACAGACAGGTGCTGTCATTATATTGTGCAGTATATTGTTCATTTCCTTGCTTATCTTCCTGGAAGAACGCTAAACGAATTTTTTTAGTTAGTCATCTCTTTATCAGAACATTTGAGTCCCTCACCCAGGCCCTCAAAAGGAAAGAATCATTATTGTCCTTTTTTAGATATGGAGAAACAAAACAGGAGGCAGTGACTTCCCTGAGGTCACACAGCACATCTGAAGGAAAGCTGAAAGCAGCACCCAGAGCTCTCCAGATCCAAACTGGAATCTCTGGAGTTATGGGATCTTTTTGGAACAGTCATTACAAATGGAGCTGCACTGTTCTAAGACATGGACAACCCACTGAAATATTTGGTTGCAATGTCCTACTGCAGCACAAAGGCTAAATACACAATATTGGGCTACTGGAAAAAATTAAGGAGCAGGACGACCCACTATGAATCGATATTGAGCAGTGCACAGCAGATTACCCACTTATCTATTTTGAAGAGAACTCAGTCACTTCAACCTACCTCATCCAAAACCACTCTGATTTTAAAAAACAGAACAAAACTAAAACAGACCCCAAAACCCAGCTGGCATTTAAGAAGCATGAGCTCTGATGCAGTTTCTGACACTGCTGGGCACATGACCTTCAGCAGGTCCTTTCCCACCCTGACTCATTTTCCCATCTGTGAAAGAGACCAAAAATTCCTCCCTCTGGTTTCCAGCAGTGATGCTGTGAGAACCAGTGGATATTTGCACAGCTTTCTGAATGTAACAAAGGCCAGGAAGAAACAAAACATCATCTGAAGGCTGACCATGCCAGGGTTTGTGTTATGATGACGCCCACATGTATTAAATTTTATGGAAACAGCCAAGAGTAGCTTCAGGAACAGCAGCAGTGAGGCTGCACTGACAGTTTGCATAATGTGTACATAAACGTGCCTGATTCAGTGCTTGAATCAGAGACAGAAAGGAAGAATGTACAAGGTTGTTAGGTTTGGGTTTTTTTTTTTCCTTCAGAGTGCATCTCTGTGCCTGGTTCATGATCAAATCAGCTCTTTCATCCCCCAGGCTTAGATAAGGCTCAGGTGCAGAGTGCTCTGGCTTAGATCTCCCTGCACAGCCTGCAGTGGAGCCCTTCCAGCCAGAGCACTGAGCAAACAGCGGCCCCAGGAACGCTCCCTTTTCCATCAGCTGAGGAAACAATCACACTTCATTATCCTCTGCACAGACTGAACACGCCCAAGTGACTCGGGAGCAGCAGCTCTGCTGTTTTTGTCACTGGAGCAATGTGTGGCGTGGGCAGGAGGGATGAGGTGCCCTCCCCTCCTGACTCTGCTCTGGCAGCAGGGTTTGACACCAAATTCCTCACCAGAAAGGATTCTCCCTCTGCCAGATCACCAGGTGATTTCCATTATTTCATTGATACCACCACAGGGATCAAGACTAACAAAATCCCTTCTCATTTCAAATTTCACAACAGAAAGGTAATATTAAATGTAATATTTAAATGTAATACTGTAATATTTAATATTTTAGGCACTATTTTCAAATGCAATGTTTTCAAAGATTGCTCTTTATTTGGGGTGTACAATATGAGGTCTGGTATGGCCAATGAGTCACTGTTAAAAGCAGAAGAACAGGAGCAGGACATTATTTACGTGAGTTTCTGTGACAAATTTCTTTAGGAAAATCAAAATCAGTCTGTGGTAATCAAGACACATTACAGTCACTCATTATGATAGCATATAATACAATACTGACATTTAAATTGCAGTCATTTCTTTCAGCACCATAAAAACACATATACAAACAAGGTATTTTAGTGTCTGGGACCACATTTATATAACTTCTGTAATTAAAAATTTCAACTAATGTAGGTTTTTTAATTTGTGCCAGTCTCAACAAAATGCTAAAAAAACTCCCAACATTTGCTTGCAGTCTTTCACTTGCAGAGAAAGTGGGAACGTTCCTACAACATTCAATGGAAGCATTTTTAGAAACTTGCTTTTTGTGAAACATTCCAAATGAAAAAATTTGATTTTTTAATCAGCCGTAATGGTAATTGCAATGCTAAAGCAGAATTCACTCCAGACACAAAGAACATGCAGAAACAAGCAGCATATTTGGATGTCAGCAGATCAAATTCAGAGCTATGGTGTAAGCAAAAGCTTGTTAATTTTACTGAGAAAAGAACCAGAAGATAGCAGGGAAAGAGGGACAAAGAAATGAGAACTCAGAAGGACATGGGAGATTACCAGTAAAAGTATAAATTCAAGTTTATGTAAGGGCAAAAATGTGAATGAAGATCAAAAGGAAAAATTTCCCCAAGGTGCCTTAAAGGTGAGATACTGAAAAGTTTTTCTTGTTTTAACAAAAAATAAGAACCATCACCACAATTTTCCTCTAGGAAGCACAAAACCAGCCATTAAGAAGACTCGGTAGAAAACAGAAAAGACTTAACATATTTCTTGATTAAGAACCTCGTGAACCAAACAATAAACATTGTAATTAGGATAATTTCACTCTTCTTTCCAGACCTAATGCTTCCTAAGATGCTGGGCCACGTACATCTGTGCAAGTGGGCATAACCCTCACGGCCTTCAGTTCAAATTACGCAGCTAAGGAACGTAAAGAAATAAAACTTACAGGGACATGAGATAAAACTTACTCACAGGCATGAGATGGCAGCTGGGGAGGTGCCTGAGGCTGGAGCATCTGTGCCCTTCCCTGAGCCTCATGGAGGGCTCAGGGTGTGAGGGACTCCAGGCTCACCAGGCACCTGTAGGTCCAAGCTTCAGCCTGCAGCTTACAAATGACATTTGGTTCCTCTTCAATCAATTGAAGCATCCTCTCTCTCCCCCATGCCCAGCAGCCATTTAGCATGTTCAGTTTGTCAGCCAGATCTGGATTTGATCCTTTGAAAAATGAGGACATTTTCTGTGAGGTGTGGAAATTCCTGTTCCCATCAAGTGCAAGTGCAGTTCAGCTCCCACAACCCTTTAGCATTCAGAAGTTGGGAAGAGACAACGTTTTTGTTTTGCTTTCCATTCATTCCAGTGAGGAAAGATTAGCAGCAGGATTGTTCTATTTGGGGTTAGAAGTCTACACAGAACAATCCTGTATCCTGCAGAGCAGTCAGGACAAAACTTTGAACACAAATACCAGGTGTCTCTGAAATATCTCCTTAACATCAAGTCCATCAATGTTCAAATACCTTGAGAGATTTTTAAGTTTAGCATCTTGAAATCCAAGACTTCTTTAACAAAAAATATTCTTATCTACTCTTTCTACACCAATCATCAGGGGGAAACTCAGGTGTGCATCCCTCTCTTCCTAAACAAGCAGCACTACATAAATTAAATTCTCATCTCAGAGAGGTTTGAAGACAAAATAATATTAAGAAAATACTACAACATGACGCAGAAATGGATACAAACAATTACATCATTACTTAAAAATATGCCTACAGAGAAAGATGAAAAATCTCTAGCCTTGACTGCGGAATAAACCCCAAGTAGGTCAATTTTTGTCTCTCAGATTCCAAGAATTATATGGCTTGAAAATTGTATCTAATAAAATGTATAACTCAGCTGATTAATATTATTGCTCATAAATTGTCTCAGAACTCACCCAGCAATCACAGTAAGTGCTGTAAGTGTGGGGTGAACAGTCTTTGTATAAATCCATATCTGCCAAAGTGGGTTAAAATACATTTAAGTGAAAATTTTAACTGAGGAACTATTGCATAGTTTGTATTAACATGTGTAAAAAAAAGTATTCCCAGAAGAACACTCTCATATTGCCTCATCACAAACTGCAAAGATCTGTGCTGTGTTTATTTGCAGGAGGAAAACACAAAATGCCTACAGGAAATCCCACATCTAAGGGGGAAAAATGCATATTTAACAGAGGAATTCTGCATCCTCAAATTACAGCTGAATCCAGTACTATGATACCTTCTTCAAGAACCTATTTTTTTTTTCAAGCAGCGGTACATAAAATCCTTAAATAGAATATTGGAAGGCCCGAGACTGCTCAAATTGTTTAGCACAGAAGATTGTGAACACTTGCTCTTGACATTGAACCAAGCACACAGCCATGAAAGCTGAAATTAAGCATGCCTTGGCCTGCTCAGATTAGCTGTTTTTTTATTTTTTTATAGTTTATATTTGAAGGCCTGTTTGAAATGGAGCTTGAGGAAGGATGCCTTTGTACAACCTTCAATAAAGAAATATCCACATCAGAGACAAAATTGTAATTGAGCTCCTTTCTAGTAATCTATACAAAGAGGCAGAGGTCTAAAGGAAAACACAGATCAAATGTCTTAGAAGTGGAAAATAACTGCAGACAAAACAAAATCAAAAGAGACTACAAAGTTAGGTGAACACAGAAGTGTAATAAAAATCTGCTATGAATATATGGTTTATGAATAAAATAATGATTTATTAGAGCATGAATATATCTTTGGTTTTATTTTAAATAAGATTATATTGTGTTTTTCTAGGTCATCCACCCTTTCCTAATCTCATGCTCTGGATGTTATATGGATTCAAATATTAACTACCACACACAGCAGAAAAGTTCTCAAGTTTTTTCTGTTTTGAATAACAGCCCAAGAAGAAGAAATCTTAAATAAATCTTACTGATCAGGTTCAGAGATAGAGTGCCTTGAAATTTCTGCAGAAAGTGAGAAAAAATTATATTTAATATGTAGTTGAGTACATTATAATAAGGAGAACAAAAATACCCAGCCCCAGGAGACAGATTAATGTGATCCCACAATGCATCCATCACCAATAAGCAGAAGCACCAAGTCCCTGCTTTAGAGATGACCAAAAACTTTCTCCTTGTCCAGACCAACCTGCAAACTCAGTTTGAGCCTTGCAACTGAGCCAGGCATTAAAAACTGTGTGAGGACAACTTCTGGTGGGAACTAAACTAGTATAAAGATTTGAATTGGCTTTGCATGGGCATTTAGTTTTGGGAAGGGTGGAGATGGGTGGCAAGGGCTCAGTGTCTGTCCCTACACTCAGATGAGCTGGTGACACAGGAGAAATGGAGTGGTAGACAATGGAGCAACGGGTGGGAACTTCCCCAGGCAACCCTGAGCACCTCTGTGTCAGATTTATGCTCTCCAGAGGGCTGTAGCCAACACCAGGGCCCACAGCCAGCTCTTACTCCCACTAATGACATTTTTAGAGGGTGAAGACCTCATTGAATCCATTGCTGTTGACCCACAGGGCTCCATTTTCTCTGTGCTGCTCAGTGAATTAGGCAGGCAAGTGCTATTAATGAGAACAGGAGATGTGTATATCCAGTTTCTCAGGGTTGCTAACACACCCCATAATTTGAGAATTATGTCTTAAAGGCTATACTATGATAGGGAAATCACTCGTGATGAAACAATGTTCAAGTGGTAGAAAAAGCTTTGTTCTGATGTTGAATGAATTCCTCTAACATGGACATTCAATCAAGTTTTGGATGAAAATCTCACACTTGGAAATACCTAATTTTAAAAAAGAGCTTATCTGTCAGGTGCTCTGGAATACAGAAATGAGGAGGCCCATTCCTGTGAAGTGCCTGTCTCAATTATTTTTGTCTGGAATGTGCTGCCCTAGTTAATAATTAAAAAAAAAAAAAAAAATCCTAAGACGTGGACTTTAGGTTTTTTAAGTGATTATAATGATTAAGAGAGGGCTTTCTGTGCTGCTTTTTGCAAGAAGAGGTGGGTACCCATAAAAATCCAAGTGACCTACCACCAATGCCATTATTTTAACTGACATCTGTGAGCATATTTTCTTATGTTGCATCAAGACAGATGAGGGCCCTTTGTGCCCTTCTGACAGCAATGGCAATCATTAAAGATTTACCAGGGTCATTAAAGTGAGAAACAGCAGTAATGCAGAGCTGGATATCACCATCCCATGTGGATTCCACTGAAGTGCAAAGAAAGCCAGACAGAATAAGCAAAGATTGTGCACTGCCACCTTAACCTCGTTTTACAGAAGAAAAAGAAAAAGGAGGGGGAAAAAAAATCACCAGCTTGTGTAAAACACACTAGAGAAGCACATTTCACTTGTAGGGAGGCATTGCCAGTAAAGGACACAACATTTCCCTCCTTGACAGAGGAGTTGAGAGCTGAGGGGGACCTGGGTCACTGCATTGGTGCCAGCCCAGGAAATGTCTCTGTCACATTCTCCTGGGCCACCCCTGCATGGGAGACCTTGAGGTGGAGCTGCCAGGCACAGCCCACCCACCTTTGCTGGCTGAGAGCGAGCAGAACAATTCCAGAGTCAGGAGGTTGCACCTGACAGCCCAGCCAAGCCTGGGGACTCTTCCCACAGCTCCTGCCTTCCCCTTACTGCTCTTCCCTCTGAGCACAAACATTTTTGCTGTTCATTATTGGCTGCTCAAACCCAATGTTGAAGCCTCATGCCATCATACCTTTGTATTTTAGTCCTGATGAAGGCACTGGGGTTATTTTTAGCTAAGATCAAAAGAATGCAAAGAAACAAACAGCTGCAGATTTAATCAGGTTTAACATGTTTAACTACAAGCCTAAGGATTCAGAAGGCACACACCTTGCCAGAGCAGTTATATGTAAATTATTCTCAGGTTAAAAAAAAAAGGAAATTTTCTAAAATTATTATTGCACGTGTGTTCCATTATTATAATACCTTGTGAACTGACATCACAAAAATTGCTGGGTACACAGGGCTTCTAACCTTCCTTTGATTCTCCTGTTCATTCTATCAAATGAAACAGGAAAGCGATCTCCTACGGAAATCAGTCACTGCTCTTGTTTTAATCCCCCCTCTTTGATTTCCTGAGCAGCTCAGATTAAAGATAGACCTTGCTCCTGTGTGTGATGTGGTGCCTGGCTGTGGGCAGGAGCAGCACAAAGCCCTTTGTCTGCCAGGGCTGTGCTGAGCAGCCAAGCCTCATCCCAGGGACAGTGCCAGGATGCTCTGTGTTGCTGGAAAAATGATCCCTGTCAGTCACCTGAAAAATGAAACAACTCACTGGGCAGAAAGCAAAAATAATTGTGGGTTAAAAATTAACACTGTGGAGATGGCTCTGGGCATGCAAACACACACTTCTGTACACCTACATTTGTAAAAAAAAGGAATAATACACAGCAGCTCTGAATGCTTCACTTGAGCTTTTACATGTGAGCACTCTGCTGCATTATGGATGGTGGGTTTGTTGAAGCTGTGGCACTCTGGAACTCAAGCCCCTTTCAAGATAACTTTTGCCAGTCATGCATATCCCAGTGAAAACACAAAAACCAAACCCAAACAACTTCATGCTCCTATCTCCTCACACCTGATACATTGGTCCTTCAGAGTCAGACACAATTACCCCACGATGCACAAGGCTGAACATGTTTTAAACATGTTTGACACGGTGCAATCAATCCCAGTGCAGCTGATAGTGCTGATAGCTGGTGTACACTGGCAATGCCCCCCCAGGCTCGTGCAGTGCTGAGATAAATGCATTTCCCGGGTCACTGGAGGCACTCACTTCACCTCCCGCCTCATGATACTTCCTAGGAGCATGTTATCTCGGGGTAACACATGCCTGCTGCTACCTGGCTCTTTAATTACTGTACACAAAATTCCAAATCAGAGTAATTGGCATCTCAAGGCATCACCGTGCGCTGCAGGGTCCTCCTGGTGTAAGCGAGCAACTGATGCAGGAAACAGAATGACCTTGATAGAGATTTCTCCCCACAGCTGATGGCATCTCATGACTCTAGAGCACAACCTGATGAAGAAAACAATATAAACATGGCAATTACATTTTAAGCTCAATAATTCACAATGGTTTGCATTTTTTTTTTAACATGTAATTTCTCGATACAAAAGGTGGATTTTTTGGGAAATGCACATCTCTCAAAATATTTTTTTAGGTCATTTCTTGCCCACAGTGAATGTCTCAGTCATACTTAATTATAGTTCTGCACTTTATATAAACACACACATTCACACTACACTTGGGGTAGGGGAGACCCAGTCCTTAGTCTGAACTGGAACCAGCACACACAGACACAAGTTTGCACCTTGTGCATTTATCTGCTCTCTGGGCTTGAACTTTGAAAGCACTGAGCACCTGCAGGAGAGAATCTTGCTACAGACACCCAGCTGGTTGTACATTTCTTCTAAGGGAGGAACCTGGTCTTGGAGTTAAGATGCATTTCCTCCTAACCAAACCCATTCCAACAAGGAATAGGGTCCCTGGTCAGTCGCTGTTAGTCCAGAAAAGAAGTAAGGAGCAATCACCTCATTATCCATGGGCTTCCAAGTAGCTCAGAAAAAAAAAAAAAATCAGTAGGTCAGTCATATCAGATTTTCACAGTTTTTTTTGTTGTTGTTGTTGTTGTTGTTTTTTTTGGTTTTTTTTTTTTTATATATATATTACATTTTTAAATATTGGGAAATACCCAGACACATTTATTTAATAGAGATCAGGAATTTTGTGAGTAAAGGAGGAACTTGATGGAAACAGAAGGCTTCATATAATCTCTGTGCTGTTCTGAACTATGGCTGCACCACCAGCTCTATTCTGACCCCAGGAGCAATTGGTCCTGACTTGTCATGGGATGAAAATCCATCACTTGAATTGCCTGATATTTGGCATGACAATCCATTACCCAGGCTGCTTGATACAACTGTACACCAGACAATATCTTACTATAACTCACTAAAGGAAGGGAAGGAATTTTAGGTTGTACAAATAAATAAATAAATAAAGATAAACAGAGAGCCCTATAGAATCAATAAAGGTTACTTCTTGCAGTCCCCAACCCAAGAGCAGGTCCATTAATACCTAACTCCATCCTGAGAGATGTTTGTGCAACCCATTCTTTTACATAATCAAAACTGCCTTAGCATAAATCAGGAGCCAAGAAACATTAACACTTAGAACTAGATAAAGGGACTAAAAGGTTTAGAAAGTGTCAACAACATCAATTAGCCCTTAAAAACCAATAGTCACAATAATTTTTTTATTTTTCCTAGAATCAGGTTATCTTCTAGAGGCACATGAGCCCTTCTAACCAATTATTTATGAACACATGCACCTTGAATTCTGATTCTTTTTGTACTTGGACAGTGTCTTTCAAGACATCTAAACCAACCAGGACTTCTCTAAAAATTGTTCTTCTCTTTAATGCTTCCCTTTTTCTTTTTTTGTTGATATTTCCATATGTAATTAAAAGTAATTTATGAAGATACCCAGTCCTACAAACTGGAATTTATTTACTGTCTACCTTTACAAGTCAAACTGCCTAAAAGTGAAAGATTTTTTGACAATTAGGGTTGAGACAAACTAAAATGGCTGAATTAAAACTAAATTGACTCCTCACAACTTTCTTGTGCAAACCAGTTTTTCTGAGGTCCTCTTATCTATGCTGAAGGAATTTTAGGGGTTTTCCTTTGGCTTACAGTCTGCCTGCATGAACATCCCCACTGTTCTCATGGCTCTGAGATGGTTTAAAAAGAAAATTGCACTAATTTCTAATTTCTGATGAGCAGTAATTTTCCCTTGAAAGGAAGGTAGTTCGCATCTAATAAAGAGGCTGTTTGTAGGAGCACACACACACAAAAATAAAGCCAGCCAACCCAACCCACCCCAAACATACAAGCAAAAAGCCAGCAACCCCACATCTTTTTCTCTCTTGGATGGATATTTTTCAGCTCTGAAAGGTGTTACCACAATTCTTTCCCACCTGTGATTTTTCAGTGTCGCTTTCCATTATGATCCCTCTCAGCTGCAAGAAAGGAGAAGAATTATGAGCTCTTTCACAAAGGATTTAACTTTATTTTACTCAGGATGAGAAATTAAGGATGCCCTGACTGACAGCATGTGGTTTCTATTTCTGTTTATAAGCAGCCTTACAATAGTAGGTCAAAAGGATTAGAGCAAGGTCAGTGTTACTGTTTCTAGAGGAAACCAGGAATTGTAGGTTCCCTTCAATGTTCTTGCTTTCCAAAGAAAGTGGAAATCTTTTTATGACAGGGTTTTTCAAACACCTGCTCTTATTCACTTTTTCTTTAGTAATTGAAGTAAAGGAGAGAGCTGTAGGATTATTTACTTTTTTTTCACTTTCATCTATTTCAAAATAAGCATTGTACATAGAGGGAAAAAGTTAATTTGCTGTCTGATATAGACCTTGAAATATTTTTGTAGCTACAAAGGAAAGAGACAATAATATCAGTACAACACACATATTATTTAAGGCAAGGAGAAGCTATAATATCTCTAAGCAACAACACAAAAATCATGAAAAAACAGAAAGTCCTCTGCAGTTCAGTGTTGTCATTTTCCAGCCTCTCACAACAGCCTGATCTTGTTGTTCAGCAACACCATAGGTGAAAAAAACTGCTCAGTTCCTGTGGTTTTACATCAGTTACTGATTTATTGACAACTTACAAATAAATGCCAATCTTTGACCTGTCTATGCAGATCAATTCCAACAACAGAGCAGGTGAAACCAGTACTTTGAGCAACTGAGAAATGTTCATTTGTGCTCACAAAACATCCAGGCTTTACCCTGCTCAGTCATTTATTTTCAAGCTGAGGCCTTTTTCTAAAATTTCCCTGCAGTTCCCTGGTTTTTATTTGATTCAGTTGATGGTTGACTCCCTCTTTAGCATGATGGGTGTTCAGTGTGAGTGGAGAAAGTTCATCCTCTACACAGCAGAGCAAATGGGGCCCATTTGAAGGTTCTAAATTGCACAGTGCAAGCCTCAGTCTATTAGGAGCTATTTCTCCTTCCAGAAGAAAAAAATTTAAAAATACTGTAATGTTCCAGTTGCTTGTAATGGTTGAAAAATCAGGTTCCCCTGAGTGAGAAGATAAGCTAAGAGAATTTTTAATTAAAGCTCACTCTTCCTCATCTTTATCCCAAAAGTCTGTTTTGTGCTACAAGCAAATCATTCCCTGACACTCCAGATGTCTTGCAGGCTACCTGGGTGCTCCCTTTCATAAAAAAAACATCCCAGACACTTCCTGAATTCAACTAAACAAAGACATTTGTGCCAACCTGCAAAATGACACTGTTCCCTTGCTGTAGGAGATGGATGCAGCACACTTTAGATTGATCCAGCCAAAAACCTTTCCAGCAGGGACATTCCAGGTGGGAAGGGCTGAAGTTAGGGATGCCCCCTAAGATGCCAAGCAGCAAAAATGCTTCCAGAGGCTCCAAAACATCATGCACACATCCTCTGGTTCTTGACCCTGGGATGATTTGACCCTGGAAGTGCAGATTTTCAGAAGGAAGGGGTGAAATTAAAGAGAATATTTGAGTGGGAATAAATTTATAGATACATCATAGCAATGCAAACCACCTAAAGAATCAGGGCTTTTCCAGCAACTTCACTGAAATTGCTGAAGGCATGGAATTGATCCCAAAGATGAGAAATATCACTGACCAGAACTAAACCAAAATTAACAACAGTTCCCATTAATCCAATACTGACCCAACCCCAAAACTGTGCTTCCAGAGGCAGAGGTGCCCTGCTCCTCAGTGAAAGTTGCAATATCTTTTTTTTTTGCACAGATTCCATGGATGCATTTGGCTGTGCTCACAGCTATAGCAAGAAAATAAAGTGGGCAAAAAACTAGAAACTCATTTATTGTTGCCTTTAATGGCAGTGTGCAGTATGTAAATAACCTACTTATGTAGGTTTCTTTATGTGAAAATATCTGAAGAAGCAAAAAGAGTATAAAAAGAACCAGCTAAAACCTAGACAAAGTATGGCTGTATGTATAAGCAAAATACTTAAATATGGTGAACTGAGCTTTCTTTATTTGCCTTTTCCTCAATCTGTGTTTATATCATGGAAAAATTCATGTTTTTGGAGGTGAGGAAGGTACCCACATTGGGGACACAAATTTCACTGTTTTTCTCCCCCTTCCATTTTTAACATATGTTTTGTTTAGATAACGTTTTGTTTAAATTGGCTGGGGTTTTTAATTATTATTTTTACCACAAGCTTGTTTATGCTGCAATTTTCATGATTTTGCCCTGAACTCCTTTGATTACTCATCATATTTTTATGACTTCCATTTGCAGCACTGTTATCTTTTGATCTTCTGCTGTTTGCCCGTATGTTTAAAGATTTCCAAACTAATTAAGACAATTAACAAAAAAAGACTAATTGCATTCATAAATGAGACGTGGCACTTCTGATTAGCAGGTGGCTCCTTTCTGGTTTGGATACATAAAAGCAGATGGAAATGTGGCAGACTTAGTTATATTTAATGTGCCCACTTCCTTCCAGACTGCTCCTCTTTCCAGCTAATCACAATAAAACCTATAAAATCTTCATATTACTCCTTTTTTTTTTTTTTTTTAATTTGAAATCTTGGCCATTTTTGACTAAGAATTTCCAAATTGTTTTTTTCAAATTAATGGTTTGTCATTTCTGTTTACAGGCTTTAAGGAGCCCACAAGAACAAGATGATCAGAAATATTCACAAATAAGAAATCTGCTCCTCAATTTGTTGTGCAATCAATGGTATAAATAATTTTAGTGATATTTTTAAAGAAAAGATGCTTTAAAAGACAGCTTCTGTTCTTATTTTTTTGCTATAGTTCCATGTAAAAGCAGACATTTATCACTGCTGTTCCTACATCCAAGATTTTTAAAAATTATTTTCACATATTTTCTCCAGTGTCCCAAAATCACTTTTCATTATGCATAATTAATTCTTAACCGAATTCATTGAGGTTATAAAGAAGGAATTTCTTTGTTGCCCTGACAATCTATGACAATTTTTGCACTGCAGAAGTGAAAAAAGACCCAACAAAAAATGACAGCACAACCACATGGCAGTGTGGAAAATTACCAGTTATGGATGTCCAAAGAACATTTGCAACTTTTAAATTTTATACCAAAAATAAATACACTGCCTTGAAGTTCAGGAAAACAATTTCACAGTTTAAGTGTGGTTGGAGAGAACAAGCTCAACATGAATTGAAAGTTGACCACTCTAAGTATCAGCACCCATTGTATAAAACTCTTTTCTATACACTTATATGAGAATAGCTCTGCAAAGGATTATCTGGGATTTATGGAAGTAAATTTTGTTTCTATTAGCTCAATTATTTACTTGACATTAACCTTTGGATAATGCAACACTTTTAAGTGGAGGTATTTCAGAGCAAGTGAGAGGAGGAAATAAAAAATCAAATCAGACTACAGAGACTAAATTATGTTGAAGCAGAAAGTTCTTCCCTACAGAATTCTGGTGCTGTGATTGTCTTCAATACATCTGACCACACAAATTTTATGTAAACATATAAGAAAGCAGTGAATTTTGAGATGTCTTGTGCCTAGCAGCTTCATTTTTGTTGTATCATGCAACCAAAAGCTGGTTAGAGGATAATACACACAGAATGGGGCACAACATCTGTCATTTAGAGTCTTGTGAAAAAAAGAAAGTAAAAATCAGCTGATAAACATGACAGGGTGGTGATGGTCCAGATTTTCACATGCATCCAAGAGCAAGGATTCCCCTCCCTAACTCTGGGTCCCTTTTATCTCAGTTCTCCTCCATTTGGAGACACACACTAAACAATAGGGCTGAAATGCAAAGTTGTGTAGCTTTTCAGACAGCACTAATGAGAAAGTGTCTTAAGTCCCAACCACAAACTGAAAGGACTGCCACACCATTCAAATTAGAAAAATGTGACACTGGGGGATTTCCTGAATTCAGAGTTTTTAACATATCCAGTAAATTGCTGTGAATAACAGTATGCTAGGATTCTAAAATAACTTCAGACTGCTTTGTCTTTAAATCTTATTCAAGATATCTGTCTTCAGCAAAATGTTTAGATGCATAAGGACTTGAGGACTTCATGAGTGCAGTTCCATAAAAATACCTATTTGCTGTCCAATAAACAAAACCTGAAAGTTATGCTGGCCAATAAATCTGTGTAAGTGCTCTTAGTGCAGATGCTATTGAACACCAGCATCCTGCATCAGCTGTTTAAAGCCCTGCTGTAAGGAACAGGATGACTCAGGGAATTGGTAATGGGATCCAGAGCCTTTCACCCTCAGGTCAATAGTTATAATCTGAACCAGGCCAGGAGTCAAAGCCATGTCAGCCCCGCCTGCTGCCTGCAGCCAAACCTCTCTGTGGCCTCCAGACAATTCCTGCACAAGAAACACTGGAACCACAACAGGCAGGAGAGAAAACCCTGGCACTGACACCTGGCACCGGCAAAAGAATGGGAAAGCCAAGATGCTGTGTGGGGAAATATGTGGTGCTTTTAAAATACGTAAGGGGAAGTGTTTAGTAAAGAAGGGAAAATGGTTTGCAGCCACTTTTCATCTTTTTGTGGTGCTGGCAACTCTCGTGGTCTTGAAGTTACCTGAAATTTAAAGTGTTCACCACTCACACAGAATATCAGACAATGCAAATTTTGTGACCCATAAATACTGGGCAGAATCCACGACCTGCACACAGATGAACTCTGTGATGTCACCTCTGTAACTACACACAACCTTCAGCTGCTCTGACACAGCTCAAACCTGCAGAGAGGTGTGTGTCACCATCACAATAACAGGCATTCAGACTTATTTTCAGGTCTGTTAACAGCTTTTGTGAGGGTGTTAACATGCTCCATGTTCTGATCTCTGTGTGTCATTGTGCAGCCTCAACCTGTTGCTCCATCACATCCACCTCCACTCCCAAGGCAACAAACTGCACTGCACAATATTTTCAGAGTTTAAATTCCAAAATACTGAGCAGCACTGCTCATGTAGTGACAGACTTTTCACTGTGGAGAGGCTAACAACGAATAACTATCAAAAATATGAAATGCAAAGGGAATAGTTCAGTCATTCTGTATGGATTTGAAACATGTTTAACTTCACTACCACCCAAGAATATCAGAGAAAAAGACGTCAGGATTACCTTTACCTGGGACACAGGGTACTGATGGGCAGCAGGTCTTTTCTGGAAAGAGGATCTGGATTCACTTATTCTGGTGTTAACTGCTGAATTCCAAGAACAAGCACTGGGAGCCCTGTTAGTCTTTAACTGTCATGACACTAACAAATCTATAAACCGGAAAAATACTCCAGTGTCTCAGCTCATCATGCAGAATGGTTTTAATCACCAGAGGAAATTTATCAGATTATCAGAAACTTCCTTACAATCACATGGACAGACTTCTATTATTACACTTAACGGTACTCTGAGTGAGCCCATACAATTTCATTAGATGTTATGTACCTTTTAAATCTATAAAAGTTCAGATACGTTAAGCAGGAATCATGAATTTTTAAGATAACTTATTTTCTTTCATAAAACCTGAACTATTTACCTTGATTATCAAATGAGAAACCTCAGCTAACAGAAATTAGGCATGTTGGTCCCCTCTGACCTCCATAGCATTTTTATTTTTGAGTGCTCCTTTAAAGCAAGATGTAATAAGTAGTAACCATTGTTAATATTTTTCTTCATGTCTACGGAAGTTTCTTCACTCCTCAGTTGTGACTCATTTCTTGTGAATTATTCGTATGAGTAGAACATATGGAAATGTTTTTGTTAAGTGGAGATAAAGCTTTGACTATCTTTCCTTCACCCACTCTTTTAATGTAAAAATACTCTTTTGGTGATGAAAAATTAAGTTCATTTCTTAATTTGCAATATTTTCTCCTAGTTTATGCTAATACCTATGAAGACTGGCAGGTTCTGTATTTAGAAATACTTTATCTAGAACAGCAAGAAAATTAATTTTTGGTTGACTAGTAGGTTTTTTTTCAATTCCCTTTAAAATTAAATTTACATAAGAGATGAATGTAACTCCAAAATGAAAAACATTTTAAAATTTGGCTTTCTTCTCCCCATCCCCACCATTCATTTTGGAGTAGGCAAAGACAAAAAGATGTAAGGAATAAAAAAATACTTTGAAACTGGTGTGACATAAGACGCCTCAGGGTCAGTCAGCTGAAGAGGCATCTGTCTTTCTCAACTCTCTCTGGAGATTTTTGATGCAGGCAGGTTTATGAGGTCAGTAACAGGATTCTGGCACCTGTTTTCCCCACCAGTTCTTTAATAAGAGCAGAACATCCAAATCCTCTTTGGACAGCTTTCAAAACAGCAGCTCCAGCTTCTTCATTAAGCTTTTTGGGGGACACGAAGGTGGCCAATTCCAGCTCTCAGGGCCATGAGGACCTCTCCAGGGTGGGGCAGCCATGGGACAAGCAGAGGGGGAGAGGCACAAACCAAAGCTGGGGTTGCCCCTGAGCCCCCTGCTCTGATGGGGGGCCCCTCACCCTCATAGGGATCCCCCAGCACCACTGGGAATTAGGAATACCCATGCTGGCAGCAAGCTCTTGGTAGGAAAAACACACCCAAACATCCCTTCAAAAACCTTTTCTCAGCCCTGAATCACATTTCTACTCTCTGGAAACGCATAATGTATCCCATTTCCCATGGCATTTACTTAGGTCATCCCTCTAACCCCGCCCCTCTCTTCTGTATTTTATTTTAAGTTTCAAAAGTTCATATAGAGGAAAATTATGCCCTGCTGCTTAATGTGTTCAGTTTTCTGAATTCATCTATTAATGTTGGATCTTTTGCTGTTGCACAAGCACCTCATACTTCTATAAGTGCCTTTTTCTGCAGCTGCCATGCAAACAACTGTATATTTTAGATGGTTGAGATCATACCTAACTGGGTTTCCAAATTTGATTTTGATCCGGCCAAGAGGTGAGCTGAGTTTCCCCCAGCAGCATGGCTGCTTCCTCAGCCTGCAAGACTATTCCCTGGCCTGTGATAACATGGAGAATGGAAAAGGGGCATGAAAAAGGAAATCAGAGAGGTATCTGGCTCTCTCCCACCACCAATGCATCCTTGCTGAGCTGAGGGACATCATTCCCAGACACCAGCACAAATATATTTCTCACATGCATTTGCCTAAACCAAATTATCAGCTGCTTGTTGGGTTGCTGGGTGTTTTTTTACACAGCCCCTTTTGCTATTCATAATCTCCATGAAGATAATTCATGTCATTTTGTCCAGCCTTTTCAGCTGGTGGAGCAGAGCTGGCTGAACTCCCTGCAGAGGGTGCTGGATTAAATGCAGGTAAGGGTTATGAATGGTGAGCTGTAATTTACTGACAGCGGCAGGGAGGAGACAGAGGGCATGGTGTGGTTTTCAAGGCATGAATTAGAGTTCTCTGGTGAAATGAGGGTGCTCTGAGCTGATTAAATCATAAGAAATGTGCACCTGGGCTGCATAAAGATCTGATGTCCTCTCCCTGGAGTTTGACTGATAATATAAGTGATGCACGTCATAATTTCTGCATCATCTGAAAGTTTAATACGTGTAATTGTGAGCTGCTTTTCTTCTCTGAAATTGCAAACACAGCAAAATTGCAGGCTTGGTGCCACTGATGAGTCATTGTTGGCCTGCTGGATCTGTATTACAATGGCCATACACAAAGAGAAGCATGACACCCCAGTTTACCATCATTATCTGTTTCCTTTTCAGTTGTTTCCACAGCTGAGCAGCTCAGACAGAGCCTGGGTCAAGTAGCAGGGGGAGGAGGAGTTGAAATGGTAGGTTTTAAGAGAGATGAGTTAGGTATGATCTCAGCCATCTAAAATATACAGTTATTTGCATGGCAGCTGCAGGAAAAGGCCCTTACAAATGTATAAGGTACATGAGCAACAGCAAAAGATCCAACATTAATAGAAAAATGAACACTTTAAGTAGCAGGGCATCATTTTCCTCTATATGTCCCTCTTGAAATTTAGACTACAACACAGAAGAGAATTTATCCTATTTTGCTAAAATGGCAGCTAAAGATACCTTAATATCCACTGAAAAAAAGTCAGCAGTTCACTTCTTGAAGCACTCCATTGCCAGTGATTTCTTCTTTCATCTTGTTTCCATCACAGCTCCAGGAGTCTGGAATGTAAATGTAGACAAATTATTCTTTTCAGACACTCCAAATCTGAATTTAAAAACCCCAAATGTTCTAAACTGGAGGTTAACAGCATTTAGTAAACAGGTGAAAGCAAATCAGTTACCAAAAGAATATATTCTTACTTTAGAATTAAAGTGAGGGGAGCTGAAGAGAAGCATCCCTACTTACTAGATCAAACAGAGTAATATTTTTAAACATTATAAAATAGAAGTATTTTGGGGGGAAAAAAGCCTATGGAAGGATAATCTGCAGTTTATAATATATACTTGCATAGAAAGGTCAAACTCGGTGGGCACTATCACCTTGGAGAGAATGAATTCCTTGAATCAGACTCATACTGCCAGCTTTAATCTTGAAGAAACACATTCCTCCAAACCCAAGCCCTGTGGTAACCATCACACAGCATCCCTGGGATACTCAGCAAGGCCTGGATGGGGCTGGTTGGTTACACAGCCCCTACACCTGGCATGGGGAGTATTTCTCACAAGTTCTTGGGAACTGAGATATCACTTGGATAGACCTGGCATCCCTACTGCAAAGAGGAGATATCAGTAAAATACATAATAGCAGATAAATTTTGATATTATTTTGTCTATTATTGGCTTCACAAAAGAAGAGGGAAAACAGGCACAGATATTGTTCCCAATTTTTCTGATGGAAGAGCAAACCCTCTTCTGATAAAACCAAGGATTTTCTTCTCTAATGTATGAAAATTTCAAGGTGAGGAATTTATTTGAACATAACTTCATCCTAATTAGTAAAGGAATCCAACCAGCCCCTGGTACCGGGGCTTACCACAATTTCTTCTCCAAATAAAATTGAAATCCACTATTTTCTCCATGAGATGAAGTGAATATAAGGAAATTGAGAGCCTGTACAGTTTGATTTAAAGTACAACCAATAGCAGCTCTTAGACTGTAAGAACTCATCATTTGTTTCTTCAGTGATTGATACAAAGGGAGAAGTACAGTTTAAAGTAATCAGGTGGAAAGTCCCATGGAAGTCCCTGGACAAGTGTTCTGACTAGAGAGAAAATAATTGTATATTGCATTATTTTTCTTCAGACCACAGAACCAACTGAGAGACAACATAATGGTTTTGGAGACTGGCTTTTTTTTTTCCTAATCTAGACAGATAAATATATTAAATCAATGTTTATGAATAAGACCTAGTTAAATTTTAAAATTATTCTGGCAGAGGATGCTTCCATGATCTAAAATAAGAAATTGAGGCCTGGTTGAGTCATGAAAAAAGAAAAAAGTCTTACTGTCACTCGGTAAGTAAACATTTTCAGTCATCCCTGACAGTGACAGCAATCTGGACAAAAGCACTGCACTCCAGCTGGTGCTTTAGCAACCTTTTTGTTTTTTTTCTTCCAGATTATGAGAAATAATCAGACAAAATAAGGCAAAGGAGCAAATGTGCATGCAAAAGTGTTGAAAGTAGGCTGGTCCTGGGAACAAATCATGAACTGGACACAAAGAACATTGAGTCATAAATGAATAAAGAAGGACACAACTGCTTATTTATTAAACAATG
The DNA here is from genome assembly GCA_013389925.1 of Aegithalos caudatus. NCBI lineage: Eukaryota > Metazoa > Chordata > Aves > Passeriformes > Aegithalidae > Aegithalos > Aegithalos caudatus. The sequence continues at coordinate 86,478 of WEIU01012253.1, read as the reverse complement.
CTCTCACTTTCAGTCCACAGTATCTTAAAACTGCCTCACTGGGACCATTACCAGAGCAAATTACTGCTCAACATGAATAAATGTGGAGAAGTCTGCGTCTAAGCTTTTAAGTGGTTTGGGTTTTGGTGGGGTTTTTTAACATTTTAATGCGTTTTAAATTGTTTTTATTATTATGCACAGCTACATCATAGGGGCAATTCTCTACAGATGAGGCTGAGCTGAGCTCTCTGTTGAAAGGTCAAGGCTTGCAAGTGTTACTAATTAGGGACACAGGCACAGAGTGAGTTATGTTTCCTTAGATAAGGAAAAGGAAAGAGAACCTAGCTGTTGTTTAACATTACATGAAATCATTTGTGCTTCTCCATGGCTAGAGTTTAAAATATCATGTAACAGACATCCTGGTTCTGAAGCTGCCCTACCCCATAGGTGCAGAATAACCAAAAAAAATTAAAAAAAAATAAATTTAAAAAAAAAAAAAAAAGGCAGGTATACACTAGGCTATTTCAAACTTCAGAAGAAAGCTTATCTATCACAAAGGCTTTGTCAGACTCCCAAGAAGAGGGGCTAATGTGGGATTTCTCTATCAGAATGCAGCCCAATGAATCAAATGTCAGTGTGGAGGAGGAGGTGATGGGAATGCACCGGGTACAGGGAAAGCAGGAGGTGATACACAAGAGCTGAAAAGTCTATTTTGTGAGATCAGAGAGGTGACACTTGAGACCACTGAATCAGAATGATCTTTTCAGGCAGCAATTCTCATCAGGGTGAGAGATGCTCTCTTTGAAGGAAAAAAAATATTACAACTATTACATGGTACAGCTGGTACTCAAATGTAACTGGAAATGAGAACAGTAGTTCACCACTTCTGGCACCAGCTTTCCTTACAGTATCAGAAATACCTGTGAATATTTGGAATTTGAGAACTGATGGCCTCTGATGGCCCTCCACAGTCTAGTTAGACAAAGGGGAATGCCTGCCACTCGTTACATTTGCTATGGGCTCACACTTTCACTTTGTACCACTTTCAAGCAGACCAGCTAGTAACAAAATGAAACAAAGCTTATTAAAAAGGCAATGTTAAAAATACCCCACAACTTATTAGAGAATGAAAGTTGTTTCCTTCCAAATCACAAGTTAACCCAGCAGGTTGAGATTCACCTCTAAGACAAACACCCACACCTGGGTTCCTATTACTGAGGTGATGGAGACTGTGATAATTTACAGAAGTGAATGCAGAGGTTGCACTCCTGACAGCTTTAGATTGCTTTGTCTAAATTAATAACAACTCTGAATAAAAGCCATCAAGTCCAGCTGTACAGACTCACACTTAACTTTTCCATTAGTGTCACTGGCCTCCCAGGGGTCTCTTCTTGTACTTCATATGTTTATGGACAAGACATAAATGACCCTGTATGCATCAGCTGGTCTCAGTGAGCATCTCTCTCCCTCTCCTCCTCTGCTATCCATCAAAACTCTTCCCTGTGATTACACCACACGCCAGAAACACAGTCATACCTTGAAATGCTAAGTGAAAGGGCCTACCAGCTAATCTGGGAATGCTTATTCATGCAGGCTCGGTGTGAAGCAGGGGCACAGCAGCTGATGAGGCTGTTGCACCTGCGTGTGCGAGTGGCACAAGTGCCTCTACAGACAGATCCCTCCCGCTTTCCACTCGCCTTTTCCTTTCTCCTGCTCAGCAGGCAGGGAGTTTATGAGAAATAGGGGGTGTGCATGATGAAGGCACACACAGAATGTGTGAAATAATAAACCTCTCACCTCCACTCGAGGCACAGAGAGGCACAGCTCCTGTTGTGAGGCTCTGGATGCGGTGCCGAGCTCCGGCTCAAGGATTCTTGCTCAGCCCAGGGTGGGGTCACCAGGCTGCCTGAGGAACACAGGTAACACTGGAATTAAAATCACCTCTGAGAACATCTCTTTTTTCTTATGGATTTATTTTGTCACTGCAACTTGAAAGATCAAATCATCAACAAGAGCTGTTGTCAAATGGGCATTTCTCAAATATATTAAAATGCTCAGTTCTAGAGTTGCACTTGGGTGCTTAAAGGAGTTTCAGGAAGGTCTCTGGGGAAAAGAAAAAAAAAAAAAAAAAAGAAACACTTTTCAAATGGTTCTGAGATTTGGAACAAACTGAGCTTGGCTGTTTTCAATCACAATTCTGCTGAGAGACAAGAATTACCCTTCACATTGCTGCCTGCTGATCTGGTTAGCAGTTTTACTGTGGCATTTACTGTTAACTACATCGTGTGGCCTGATGGGTTTATGATGTGGACAGACAAGCCCTAAAGAGTAAAACATTCCCACAGAAACCCATTCCCAGTGTGACCTATGGCAGGATTAAAGTGAGGTCTCCAAAGGTGAAAGGGGAGTGTATCCATCACCTGCTCCTTGTAAGCACCCCCTCAGCCACAGAGCTCATATCCAGTACAATTAATTGCCAAATCAGCTTCTGGACACAAGATAATGAAATACTATTTATTGATTTGCATTTTCATTGAAAGGGAGGAAAATAAGCCAACCAAGCTGGCTTGGTGTGGAAATTTCAAAGCATTTGTCTCACATATAGATAATACAGTGAGGTTTTATTGACACTATAATAAAATCTTGCAATCCATAAATATTAGGCTTTCTCCTTTCTACAAAAGGAAAGAAATTTCAGCACAACAAAGCATGTGTTACAGACACTGAAATGATTCTCCCTGCACACTTATTCCAGATTTCTGAGTGTCTGTTCATTTTCTCTTGTGACACTTACAAGAAGCTCAAACTACATGGAAATAATACAATACCAATTTAAAATGAAATGCACCCCATGTTAACACAGAGTCAAAATACCTGCCTGTACTGAAGGAAGCCTTTCAGGCAGAAAAATCCCCAGTGGAAAAGCCTTGGTGAATGGCCTAACTATGGGTTAACTCTAAAACAAATATTGGAAATATACCAAAATCCAGCATTATTAATATTCAGCTTCTTAAAATTTCTTTATAAAAAGAAAACTTCAGAAAACAGCAAAATAAAAGTTATAAAACAGCTTAATGGTCTGTTCTTTAGTATAAATGTAACTGTTTGTCAATATAATTATGCAAACAGACCTTGGCTTTTATTGAAAATTCAGCAGTAGCAGGAGAATGCCAGAAATAGGTAAACTCTTAGCACCATACCCACAAAACTTTTTGCCACGCTCCTCCATTCTGTTTGGAGACATCAACAAACACTGCACAAGTTTCTGGAAAAATTTCCCCTTGAGTAAAAGGAGTTTAAGAAAAAAGGAATTAAAGCACCATCAGAATATTCAAGGCAGTAACGTGATGGGATTAATCCAACAAAAACTTGCACACAAGCAGGACATATAATTGTTTGTCAGGGAATTAACAATTAAGTATTTATTTCTTTTTTCCTTAAAATGTGCAATGCTTTTATCAGGCACAATTTTGCTTGATGCATTTTAGATTCATGGCTCATGCACTGATTCTGCAGAAGCTGTACAAATACCCTGAAGTCTAGAGACACCCTCAAGTCTCTGACTTCAATGCAAATTAAGCCTGTTTTTGAATGGCTACTGCATAAAATAGGTTATCATTGCGAATATTTCGAATTTGAAACTCACTTCCATTTTTGTCCCACAGAATTAGCATAACATTTGTTGCTCCAATGAATATTCCCTTTATATTCCTTAGAATATTCATGGAAATTAAATAGAAGAGAGGTACAATCAGCTTCATTGAAAATTCAAATGAATGTTTTCTATTTTTGGCAACACTCCTCACACATCATTAAAAACCAAAACAGTTATTCCGTGCAAAATGCAAATATAAATAAATAAACAAAAAAAAATGCCCTGGGACTCCCTTTCCCTGCCATTGAAACTGTCCCCTCCTGCCACCCTCCCTCCTCATTCCCTGGTGACACAGGGGCCTCATCCTTTTGGGACTTGCTGCTCCCAAGGGATTTAATTGATGGGGGCCTGCAGCTTCCAGGAGAAGAAAAAAGGGTTGAGGGTGCAAAATGATTGCATAAAACAAGCTGACACCAGAAAGAATCACAACCTACTCCTCCCCTTATTCATTTCCTTCTCCCCTGTCAGCTGTCATGTAGAATAGGCAGGTGCCTAAAAATCTCAAAAAGAAATTTAAAAAATGAATTTTGTGATGGGGTGAGCCTCTCCAAAAGGAAAGCTGCAAAATAAGTGGTTGTATAAAGTCACTCAACAGCTTCAAAATTTAATCTTTTCCAACTTTTGCTACTTAAAAACTGTCTTCAAATATCACTTTTAACAGTAACATCAAAACTATCTTTTCACATTGGGACTTGAAATCCCTGCCACTACAGACAGACTGATGAGGTCCAAGGAAGTGGCACATTTGGGTTCCACCTAAAAGGGAGGGGAAAAATTGTGCAGCACCTAATCCTGGCCAAAATCAGGTCAGAAACAGGAGGCAATAAGATCCTCAGCTCAGCCCATTAGACACAACTGATGCCTTGGGAAGGCTGGCCTGAAACAGGGACTGGGCAGAGCTAGAGAATAAAGCAGGTATTTATTGAAAGGTCTCCAGGATCCACCTTGGACAGGACAGGGCCTGAGCAGGGCTACACCCAAGGTGGACACAAAATGGTCACAAAATAGCAAATTAGACATGAGGTATTACACTTGTATAAATTTTGGTCCATTTGCATATTGAGGTTTAATTGTTCAATTACAGCTTCAGGTTGTGAGGTCCCATCCTTCTTGTTCCTCCCTTCAGGCACCCCTGTTTATGCTTTTGGGCATGAAAATTGTCCTTGGTCTCCAGTAAGATAAGGATTTGTTTTGTCTCCCTGCTCTGTGGAGAGACCTTAATATGAGGCTCAGAACTACACCCCTAGGCAGCAGAGAATCTGAAAACCATGAAAGCTAAAACTTAAGGCATCACAACCTGCTGAACACTGAAAATCAGCTCCCACCCTGCCCAGAGTGAGAGGAGCACATGGCCTGGGGACACCTGAGCGTGTCCTGGTGTGCAGCAGGGTGCGGCTCCCCTAACCCAGCAGAACACTGTCCACAGACACATCACCCCCCTCTACCTGCAGGCCCACCTTTCCTAACCCTCAGGGCACACAAATCGCCTTTAATTACTTCTCCCTGAATATTTATTTTGGCGTAAAATATGAAATATTAGGAGAACACCTCACACAACGACATGTTTTTTACAAAGCAACTCAGTGGAGGTCACTCTCCAAAACCCAGCTAGGCACCAGTAGCCATGAAAGGCTGCCAGTGATCCATCTGAAATGTCAATACATCATTTCCAATGTTCTTGCTTGGAGCTGCTTGAAGCATCCAAAGGCAGCAAAATCAAAGGGAATGCTCTCCCTTTTTCAGGAGGAAAAAAAAAAGTGAAAATAGAAAGGCAATTAAGTTTTCCCCTAGAAGCAGCCCCTTCACATTAAAAGGGTGATACTTCAAAAGACAGCAAACAGGGAGACAGTGTGTGTTTCAGACAAGTTAAGTGAGGAATCCAGGACAGAGTGATAGGCTTGTCACGCAGGAAATCCAGCATTTCAACTAAGAGTTAGAAATCAGAAATGAGCTAGAAGCCAAATTAGTTCTCTATGCACAGTGCCCACCAAGAGCACCCAAAAAGCACAACTCGGGCAAAGGCACTCTCATACTCATCTCCTGAAGTACTTTCTACAGAGATTTGGCTTTGGGACTCATCAAAATATTAATTGTGGGGGAAAAGGACAGCCCAGCCAGGACATGCATCTGATGCTGGCCTAGAAACTGGCTTAAAAGTAAATCAAATTCAGTGCTTGGGAACAGATTTCTTCAGGCATCTCTCCTGGCCCCAGGCAGAGAGCAAAGATTGTCTTGCATTTCCACCCTCCCATGGTGGTACCAGCTTTACTGGTGGCACACGGAGGCTGGCATGGGAGGAGCTCCACAATTCTGAGATATTGCCCTCAGCCCCCTTTCCTCTCTCCCATGAGAGTCCCTCTTCTTCAGGCCTCTTTCATCTTTTTTTTTTTTCCATAAAAAGCCAGTCAGGAGCACAGCTGAGATGCAGGGACTGAGTCTCTTTGGGCTTTCCACCCTCTCTCTCTTTCTCTCTTTGAAAGCACCAATGATGCCAAACCAACACAGACAAGGACAGGAAATCTGTACCCTTCAACCAGGCCAGCCTGCTTTACTTTAAAGAGAAAGCTCCTGGGAAATAGAAAATTCTGCACAGAATAAATATCCAGAAAATCAAACAAAAGTTCCCTTTGGATTTTTTATTTTTTTCCCCCACTGGTTTCTATGTACTTGCACAAAGCCTGATATCATTGAAATGCATGTGGTGTTTGGGAAGGATGCATAGATGAGCACAGAGGAACCAAATACCATGCAAAGTCTCTATTTCTGGTAAGACTGCTCTGAGTTTTTATTGCCTGTCATTTTTATCTGTGTAGGAAATTATCTGTATCTTTAATGTGAGATTAATGGAGTTGAGCACATTTGGATCATTGGCACTGGCTACCGTGCTGCATAGATATTTTTCTACACATTCTATAAATTTTACAAGTACTACTGAAAAAACAAAACAAAATAAAACCAACAGAAGGAAACACTTCATAGAATTAAATAAAAGTTCAACAATTAAAAAAAAAAAAAATTGAGGAGTGGAGGAGAGAAAAAAATTATTTATATTGAATATGTGTATCCATATGCTGAACATGTATTCTTTGATGTTATTGAAGGCTTATAATTTAGGAATAATATGACTTCTTTTAAACTTCATCCAACAGTCTTAAGCACAAAAGTACTTTTGTTCCTGCTTGTTCTGTTTGTCATTTTTACCCATCAAGAGTAGAGATATTATTATATCTCTATCCCACGTATCTATTGTCCCACACTATTGAAAGTTTCTAATAGTTTAATATTTTTCTTTTGAGAAGAGACTACCAGAAAATATAAGAAACTTTTTAAAAATTAACTTTTCACTTACTACTGACCATTTCTGAAAAATGTAATATTTCAATTACTCAAAAGAAAAAAAAAAAATTCCTTTTTATCAAATTCAATATACCCTTAAAATAATATTTTCAAATATTACTCAAAACCTTAAACCCTTTTTGTTCCATTTTCATAAGGTTTGAGGTAAGAATTCCCAGAGATGAATGGCATCTTGAGGTAAGAAGACAATGGCCACAGAGCACAACAGTGACTGAAAGGCAGATGAATATCTAAGGGCTTTTAGCACAGCTTTATTTGCTGCTTTCATCCTCAGGCTTCTTTTCCAAAGTTCCCTCATAGCAAAAAGTGACAAAATTAAAAGGATGGTTCATTCTACATGATTTTCCTCTGAAGTGCTTTTCATGGGCTGAGGACCCATCCTGAAACTGTCCCTACAGCTGCAAATGCAAGAATAAATGTAAACTGCTGGAATGGGAATACTGCAAGAATTTCAATACAGTGCAACACCACCACTGCACTGACACCAGTAGGAAACCTGATGAACTGCCAATGGATTTGAAAACTGATGGCCTTATTAAAGTTCCTGATGCTGGTGGGATCAGCCAATGGGGTTTAACTCAAAGGATATTTTAAAGATTTTCTTTTTAAGCTGCAAATTCACACAGCTTTCAGGCTTTTTTTCAAAGACTTATTGATGTCTTTTGGGTTTATTTTACATCAAGTTTTCTTTCTCTTTTATTTTCTTCTTTCTGCTACCAAATTTAATAATGATATCAAGATACATTTTGGTTTTCACCTTTCTGAATTTTCTCTGCTTTTTTTTTTTTTTTTTGCTGAAATAATCTTTCCTGCTATTTTATAAAAAGAAACTCACACAATCCATCATTTCTTACAATAAGGGACTAAGATTCTCATTTCATCAAAGTGTGATTTAAAATGTGGCTTTTTTCCCCAAAACCTCCAGCAGTCATTTTTGTACTGCACCAGTTCCCTAGGCCCCAGTTGGGCTGGAGTTAAAATCTGTGCAAACACACAAATGTAGGGGCTTCATCTTTGAAGTGGTCACTCAGCATCACCCAATAAAGGACTATCAAAAAGGAAAAGTGCTTTTGAATATTTCCTCATTTCCATGTGGTGAAGAAGCACACCAGATTTTGCTTAATATTAAGACACCCTTCAAAGCTGCAAAAGTTAAAACATTTCTTAATGCTGTATACACTGAGACAATTGGACAATACTTCAAAGGTCTTGGGTTTAAAGCTCTTGGTATCACTAACATTCAAGTAAAATAGTATTTATACAACATTGTCAAACAAAAGTTATTTTGCAGCTAATCTGACATAGTTTTGGAACAGAAGATAATAAAAATCTATTGCATCCTGTTTATTTTCTGAAAAGGGTGAAACGTGATCAGATGGGGCGTTTTAGCTCTGAAAAACCTTAAAAATGCTGACATTGTTTATATTATTTCAATATCGAGTATTTATCAGCTCTGAACCAGGAAAGGTGCAGAATAAAATCCAACAAGCTTTCCAAAAGAGTGCAGGAAAGGATCAGATAAGGCCAGCTGAATATTTATCAAGCTCTGAGACTCATGAGCCACTCCTGATGGGGCATTTGAACCAGAAACACTAAGATGTATTCCTCTATAAATCCATATGATTGAAAAACACTCCAAAAAATTAAGATTGTGTTCTGCCCAGCAGCCTCTTACTATTAGCAGAGAACTTATTGCTGCCTATTGCTTGGCTGGGAGCTGGAAATCTTTTACTAATTTGTTCAGCTACTACTGAGAAGCTTATGCGAGCGTTTTCCATGAGTGTGGGAAGTGTTTAATCATCAGCCTTTTTACATTAATTTCCTTCTAATTCAGCTGCTTTAGAACAAGAGGTAAATGCACCCATACCCGTAAATGTTCAGCCTTTCCTTTCCTGCATCGCTTCCCACTCCTGTAACAGCCAAAGACTGATGGAATAGTCCACACAGCAGCCTGAAAAAATAACATAAAACCCACCACCATCTACCTGTCCCTGCTGCTTATGATGTTTGTAAATATCACTGCCCACTTATATTTTTTTTTTTAATTCCATAGGGTTTTTTTTAATCCGTGTTTTAGAAGCCTAATAATTCAACTTCTCCAGGCGTATCGTTAGTTTTACAAAGTAAAATGATTCACTTCACTCTATGTGATGCAGTAAATATTTAAATAAGCCACTGACTAGATGAACCAGAGAACTGGGCAGGATATTGGGTGAATACACACAAAACTCAAAGACCTGAGTTTTCAATTCAATCAACAACAAAAGCGCTGTCCTCCAAAACAGTTTTTCAAGCCTTCCTTCAACAATCACTTCCTCACAAAAAGCAGAGACATTTACCTTGAATCCCAAGTGTTTGTCAAACTGTTTGACATTGGAAATCAAACCTAGAAAGAGAAGATTTTGACACTATTTTTTAGAGCTGGATATTTACCCTCAGACAGAAGCACAGAGGTGCTGGAAGTCTTGACAACCCATTCAGCACTTCCAGTTGAGGAGGGCATGAACTTCTCAGGGCTGAGACTGAGCCCTTGGGTTGGATATGGGCCCATGGAGCTCCCCCAGGTTTCTGAACTCCCCCTCTGTGTGGCCAGCATCAGTCTAGATCTCAGTAAGAGAGAATATTTATTTTGTTTGTAGTCAAAAGAGAACTGTCAGGCACTGTGGAATACCAGGCACCAACACTGCTCAGTGCTCCCCATCTTAGGTGAAATGAGAAATCACATTCCCAGCTTAAAGACATGCATAGATTGAAGGCTCTCTGTAACTCTGAATAAGGCATGGCATTGCAAAATTAATTTCAAAACTGAAAACCTGCCTCATCCTCAGCATGATTTTTCCTGAGTTCATATTTCACTGTTATTCCATAACAAAGACTCTGTAATTCACATTCCTGAAATAAATTTTTAAAAAAATTTTTAAAGACCCAAAAACAAAAACAAAAACCAACAATAAAAAAGTCATAAAACTTTGTTGCATATATTTGATCCAATCTTGCTTGGATTGCAAGGAAATATAATAAAAAACAACAAAAATATTACCATGACAGTTAAATACTTTGGTTCAGCCCCCACATCCAAACATATTAAATGTAATTTTACATGGGAACTTGGAAAGTCTCTCTCTTCAGAGCCACACAACTTCCACTGGACAGCACTTATATTCCACAGTTGTCTAAACACTAATTCCTATTTCAATCAGTAATTTACTCTTTCTGATTTAGATTTCATAAATAAAATACAACACTAACAAACAAAGATACAGTTTTTCTGAGCAGAGACTATAGAAACAGCAAAGGAGCTTCTAGATTTAGTTCAATTTTCTGTTTCCCAAGTGAGTTAAACAGATCCTAAGTGTCACTGAAAGTGACTTTTGAAACCCATGCAAGAATGTCAGCAACTCTACTGCTTGTATGTAATTTTCTACATCCTGAAAACAGTAATTTACGTGGAAGCAGGACTGAAATGTCATGACACAACAGAATTACAATTGCTTGGAGTTTAAACTGTGCTTTTCCTGTTTTTGAATGTATTTTGGTTCTCTTAAAGATGAGTTTATATCCTAAATTCCTGAGGTTTGTTAAAATTACTTTCAGTAGAATTGCCAAAATTCTTGTAGTTTTTAGCAACAGAAGTTTAACAATTACATTATCAATAAAAACAAAATGAGAGAAACCTTAAGCTTAAATCCAGCTTCACTTATGGAACAAAGGCAAGCAGATTTGATTTTCCTTTCACTTAAATATTGCAAGTGGGAATCGATGGAATCAGAGAATCATAAAAATTAGAAGAGACCTCTGAGATCATCCAGTCCAATTGTCCACCCAGCACTGCCTCTGTAGCCCCACAATTTCCGAACAGTGAAAAAAATTTGGCTCATGTGTAACCTGAATTTTCCCATCTCATCTTAAGGCCATTTCCTCACATCCTCTCAACTGCAGGCATGGCAAAAGAGAAAAAAAAAAAATCTCATTTAATATAGTCAGTAAATAATTAAAAAACCCTCAGCTCAGCACAACCTGCATTTTAAAAGGGCAGAAATAATCAAAATAGCAAGAAGAGTAGCAAACTTTTCCAGATATTACTCCAGCTAATGAAGTGAGAGGTGAAACTAAACTGTCTGAAATACATTTTGCCATAAAATTTTGTCCTGGAACAATCTCCTGCCAAAGGAGAAGATAACAACAGAGGCCCTGAAGGATTTGTTACTGTGACTGAGTTTGTTTAACGGGTTCATACAAATTGTTTGGAAAAATGAAAGTGGCTGTAAGCTTGTCAAAAACTGCAGATTTATTAAGAAGAGCAATAATAGATGGAACCCTATTGGGGTAGGAAATAAACACGAACAATCTGAATAGGGTAGGACAATAGGGATTGAGAGATCATGTGCAGTGTCAGGAGATATGATATAATGCCTTTAGGGAGGCCCAGCAAAGGATTAAAAATAACTCAAGTTTGACAAGTCCCAGAGAAGATGAATCATGGCTAATGACAAAAAGAAACAGCACGCAGACAGGATCACACAATTTGTGTCACGCAGCAGTAAGGAAGTCAAAAGGTCAGTGAAGAATTGGGAAGTGAATCAGGCAGTTCTGCCATGGATTCTCATCAAATAAACAGTTTTCAACTTTTAGGAGAGCATTTACAGTCTTTGTGTGCTTTTTTAAACTGATGCTCCTTTTAACATATATTTAATTTTTTTAAAAAGAAAATTCTTCTTCAGTGTAGCCTGGATTTTTCTCCTTTTTTGTTATCAAGACTGCATAATACAAGAAAACAGCAGTTGGAATAAACACTTAAAACAAGAAATTGGTCAGTGATTATTGTGATATACATACCAGGGGCAAGGGAATTGCAATGAAATTCCTGTTGTCTCTTTTGGCAGATTATCTATTTAAGGGGTTGTTTTACAAAATGTTTGCTCTGTTGTATTCAGTTTCTTTGGGTTTTTTTTTTTTTTCTTTTTTTAATGGCAGGGAAAAGGGGGAAAAGAAGAGGGGAAAGCAACACTCACAAATCTCTGAAAAGGGAAACATGCCCTGGCCATAACAGGCAGAGCAACAAACAAGCTCAAAGAATTTCACAGTTAGACAACAAAAATACTCCTTCCAGTGAGATTCTAGGACTCTCATATTTTCAAACCCACACACAAAAATAGATACTGACACTCTCTTGAAATCCAATTTTTTTTTTTCAGAATTCTTTTTACCATTTTCTACAGTGTTCACCCTCAGGGCTTAGTCCTGTAATCCATTATAATAATTCTCAATAACTACATGTTGTAGTCATGTTTATGCCACAGATTGAACTATTTGTACTTACTGTACCAGTTAGAAATACCTCTAATGGTGAAATCATATTAAAAAATATTAAAAAATAGATTCTTCAACTGTCAAATAATGGTTCAAAGTAAATATATTTTCCTCAGAAGAGCAAGAATTTAGTTTTTTTCCTTAAAAGATATGCACTAGCTATGTGACTTGCATAGTTTTTAAGTAAAGCACCTTCTCTGTCTGAAGGCATGAACATTAAATATTAGCTTTTATTCAGAGAGTGATAAGTTGTGTTTATGTCACTTAGACATTAAACACAGTGATTTTTTTTTTTTTTTACTTTATTCCAAACTGGGGGGATTTACTGATGTTTTGAGTGTGTTCAAAAAACGAAATTACAATTCCAGGCTTGGTTCCAGGGCAAGCTACTCCGAAATCACAAAACCAACCTATTAATGATGGGGGGGGAAAGAGCTTTTGGGTTTAATGTATGCATAGATTTAATTGATGCAAGTCACACTTGAAATCCATGTAAAAGTGAGTGATCAGAAACAGATTTGCCAATAAAACCAAATTATTAGACAAATCTCTAAATATATTTTTTTTCTTATTTCTTGTTTTACTGTGAAAGTGACCAGTCCATGCTGTATTATTAATTTTTTTTCTGGGAAGAATTGAGACTAAAAAATAGTTTCAATTAGTAAGAACCCCAAAACTTCAATTCTCCATCCTTATAGGTAGAGTGATAACCACACAACACCTGCACATATTAAGGTCATTTACCATCTTTCCCAGAGCTTCCAAGGACATTCCTGGGGTATAGAATATTTATTGTTATTTTAATGATAATTAATCATTTCAATCTTTCATGTAATTTAAAAAAATCCTCAGGATACTCCTAAGGATTGCAGTATTGTAATATATGTTAAGGAAAAAAAGTCAATTCATTTAAAAATAAGGTGCAAGACAGTGAAAGCAGAAGTTTTCTGCTGTGAGGTCTGCATTCCAGTAGAGCACCCTGGTTCATTGACAGAGCATTTCTCTAACAGAAACCAACATTAAGTGCAAAATAGACAGGAACAAAGCAGTAATTTCAAGTTTAGTTAGTATTTCTAGAGAGCTACAGCTACAAACACTAAAATTAGGATTATAATGCAAGTAAGGGAAAAACAGCCAGGGAGATGAACCTACACATATTCTTTGGTTCATTCAGAGCTCCAAGTTCTTTGGTGGTAAAAAAATCATCAATAACCCCCTTTTGTCTGAGTTTTGTCTTGAACAGAGCTCATGCAGATATTCCTTTTAAAGCTCCATCAAAAATAACTTCTTTAACTCCTCTGCTCTGGAGCTAAAGCTTGGATCTTTACCCAGAATGAATAAACTTGTTGCAAAGTAGCTAAAAGCTGTAATAATATTTCTTTAATGAATGCAAACCTTATTGAAAAATAAAACACAAAATGAATCAATTTATGCCTGTTCTGACTGCCAATTTCAGTGTTAATGCTGTACAGGATAAGCCTGAGCAGTACTTGGGGATAATTTGTGCTTTTAATTTGTGGGGGGTTTTTTGGCACCATCCAGGGGTCAGATTTTATTTTTGTTTCAATTCACAGCTCAGCAGACCTGTGTAACTCAATAATTTTTTAGATATTTACTCATTTGGTTTCCAAATCTGGCAGAGGGCAGTCCCTGGCTTCTCTTCACAGAAGTCTTTCCCCAGAACCTTTTCACCCATGCCCACTATACCAGTCTAGATGTGACCCTATGAACCAAAATTAGGAAAAGCAGCAAGGAAATAGTAGGAAGAAGTTGGTTTTTCAGACTTATCCTGCAGTTACACCTCAGCTCTAAATGTAAAGCTGTCTCCTTGAGTCCCACCTGACTACAAATTCTCATTAACACTTGGCAATTTGAACAACTGCAGTGGTAATTCCACAAGAAGATTTGGCATTAACAAGAGACCAAGGAATAAATAAAGGAAATTGAAAAGGTTTTTTCATCCCTGCTTCTTTCAGGGTTTTTTTTTTTTTCTCCACTGTTTAATGCCACCTTCTACTGTACACATTCAATTGTCCCCCAGCCTTGCCCAGGGTGGTTACAACTATAGAAGGGCCTGAAACTGAACACACACATCTGCTTATAGAACAACCAGCAAGAGAAGTTTCTGTACTTATGCAGAGCCTCTTATTGTCTTGAAAACTTGAATTTTGGCCCTTTGGGGGGGATGTAATTATAGACCTGATTATGGCACTGTGTTTAAACAGTTTGTCCCAATTACATATAAAATTGTGTTTAAGAATTTATTGAAAGTACTGGGAAGGAGGGAAAGGCAACTGTTATGATTATTAAATTCTACTTCATATCAAGAGACTTAGGCTGCACAATCCTGTCATTTGTATAAACACAAAAGAGGATGCAAAATGTGAAGTGAAAGACCAATCCTGGGAGAATTACTGGAATGACCTTGAAGAGAACAAAACTGGCACTGGATGAAAAATGAGCCTAAACTTTAACACTACATCTAAGGTATATTAAATATTGGTCCCATTTCACTGTCAGCATCCAAGCTGTTAAAAGAATTATCCCTTAAGGTGCAAGGAATCAGGTGCCCTTTTGGACCCAGGGGATGCAAAGGAGAATTATTGAAATCTGATGACAACAAGCAGATGAAGCGAGATGCTCTCAGCTCAACGCTGGCTGTGACAGGCATCTGTACAAGAAATTGATGAATGAAATTGATGGGTGAAATCAGCCTTACAGACTTTCGGGTGAGCCTCAGCCCATACCAATACCAAAACCTCTTTCTGCATTTTTTTTTTTTTCCCATTGTTTACTTGAAAAAAAAATTGCTTCTTAGGCTAATGTATCTTTATTATCTACTTTCTAACTCTTTTGAGTTGTTTTCCCCAGCTGTTGGACAAACCCTGCTCAAGCAAAAAATAAGATACAGACTTTTTAAAACTTTTTTTTTTTAATCCACTGAATGGATATTTTAAAAGAGCTGTTGCCTCTCTTTCCCACTAGAGCTGGCCAAATTCTGTGCAACTGATTGCTTTATTGTGGAGTCCAACTTTTGGCTCCCTGGTGCCAAAAGGCATAATAGATAAACAGCTGGAGCATTCTCTTCACTTGGAGATTACATTTGCCAAGAATGCTTTTGACTGTGAAAGCAAACACACACACAGACACGCACAGACAGGCACACCAGGGAGAGGCTGAGAAAATCATCTCTGGAAAGCTGTAAACATTGCTCATTCCTTCTTTTGGGATATTCTGTTATGATTAGGACTAGGCTGTGGAAGCAACTCATAGTGCAGGAGGAAAACCACGCAGAGAGGTGGAAAATGAATTCCCTAAGATCATAAAGAGCAACTACAACACAGACAGGAATGGAAGGTAACAACATCCATACTCTGACTTCCATGCCATTCATTCATTCTCTCCCTGTCCCTGGGATATTTGGATTGTACATTTAACCCCTCATGGATTCTGCCTCTGGTTCAGGGGGTATTTACATATTGTGTATGTCTCCACACATTAAGGCTATGAAAAAGGATTTCTTTTAGAAAACATCCATATGCTACAAGCTGAAATCCTTAAAAAATGCGAAGCAATGATACAAAGAAGAAAGGGAGTTAATGCAACCAATGTGATGTAGGATAATTTTAGCACTCCAAACCAGCCAAGCACAGTGGCAGCAATCAAGACCAAGGAAAAGACGGGAAGCTGTGACTGCTTGGATTTAGGATGCTGAGATGTGGAGACCATTTCTGTGTAGTCAGAGATGACATGCAAGCCATGTGTCTCAGTCACCAGAAGGTGATGCCCAGCAGGAAAGAGTGATGGATAGATGCACTGAGGAAACCTTCAGGGGTGGCAGGCAGGAAAATTCCAGGGAAGTACATAGCAAAAGATGTCTTGGAGAGAATTTGAGGGGAGCTACAGACAGCACACACTGAGAGGTCATTAAGGAATTCAGAGGTGAGGAAGGAAGTGGATAGTTTTAAGAGGTGGGAACATCAAGATCAAGTTTAAAATTACTGTTGTTGGATGGGGCTCTGAGCAACATGAGCTGGTTGCAAGATGCTCCCTGCAAGAGGGGGTTCCACCTTCAAAAATCCCTTCCAACCCAAGCTATCCTGTGATTCCATGACAGGTTTTGACAGAGTGGACTTTTACTGGGAAAAGAAGAAACTTGATTAGAAGAGATTTGTTAGGATGTGCACAAGGATGATGGAGGTAGCCTCTGGGCTGAGCTTATTGGGAGGTTTAAGAGCATCTGCCCCAAAGAACTTACACTTTCCACAGCCCAAGTTCTTGCCCAGCCTGAGACTTTGCAGAGATGCAGCCTTTGTTAATGCATGGATCAAACTCACACACGAGCTCCGAGTGTGAAATATCCCATCCGGCCTGCAGCTCTCACCAGCCCTGAGACAGAAATAATAATAATGTGGTGAAATGGGATATGGCACACACCATCTGGCAGCTGTGCAAACAAGAAGAAGAACCCTATGAAGAACATTATTACACATTTGTGGACCTGCTGATTACATTGCATGTCTAAGGTTAGACATTTGGGTGTGTAAAACTTGAGAACACAGTCTAAATCGTGGATAATTTAATAGGTTGCACATGGACTTCACCTCCAGTATATTAATTCTTTTTTTACTCAACAATACATCCCTTTTTAAAAGACTTTCTTGCTTTTATGGTGAGCTGCTTAAGCTGTAGTTTCAAACACATGAAGTTGAAATAAAAAATTAGTTTTCTGTAACAGTAGGAATATGTAAAATGGTCAGATCCTATCAAAGTGTTCAGCATTGCCATAGAGCTGAGAGATCATATTTCAAATTAATCTATCAGATCACAGACAGAAAATCCTCTTCCCCTTAGAAGGACCAAGGGGGTTTTTATTCACACCTTTTTACCTTTTTCTTCCCCCTTCACGACAGAGAACAACAGAAAGTGATTAAGGAGAGTGTGTTAATAAAAAAGCTCTTTAAATCAACAAGCTTATGGATTTTGAAGGACTGCCAGGAGAGTCATTAACAGAAAAATATTCAAAAGGCACTTAAACGTGTTCTCTGACTCCAATAGATTTGTTTCTGTCACCTCACAAGGAAACAGAACAACAGAGAGCTCAGCCTCACCCCCTGGCTGGTTCTGTGTGCTCAGCAGTGCATTTCAATTACCCACTCAAGCCTGCCTGTGCTGCCAGAATTCCCTCTCTTGCTCCCTCTCCATCCAAGAAACCCTCATCTTTCCTTTGCCTACCTCACATGGACTATTTCTGCTGCTTGAAGCTCTGACTCCTCACTTCCTTAAGCAATCTCTGTTTACCAGGGCAGTGTTATTTCATCACACATGACTTGTACATGGTCCCCTGCATTCCTGCTTTCTTTTTTCAATCTCTTCTCACTGCCTCATCCAAATTCCTCATCTCTCTGAAATGCAGTGATGTGCACATCAGTCTGCTGCTGCAGCAGACGGGGCTTGGGAGAAAAGAGATCAAGTTCACAAATAAAATGGACCAACCTAAAATTGCAGATGATTAAGCTTTTCAGTTATGAAGTTGTTTGACTTAGTTGTTTGACAAGTAACAGGCCTTAGCATCACCAAGAACAAAATTTTTTCCTCTCAATTCCCCTAGAAATGCAGGAACATTATCAGCTAATATTGATTCCCCTGCTCTTTGATGCTGTCTCAGGACTTAAAAGAATTGCTGCAGAATGTGGAGCTGTAGAAAATTTGTTTTCAATGGAGTTCTGTTTCCTCAGGTCTCCTGTCACCCCCACCACAATATCTTTACACCTTTTATATACCTCCTAGCCTAATCCTGTGGTTTTCTTCCTCATCTCATTCATTCTGTGATTGTCACAACCCCATCTCCTTCCCTCCTGACTTTTCCTCTTATACTCAGCTTTCTTTCCACTACTGAATAAAATTTTGGGGTTTTTGTCTCCCTGGGCAAGGAACAGAAAGTGCAGTGACCAGTCCAGTTCTGTGCATCCTGATGACCACTGCCTTGCTCCTGCCTAACATCAACATTAACTTAGCCTCTCTTCTGATCCCACATGCTGACTTCCACAAAATTCTGTCAAATTTGGCATGTGGAGTGACTGCTTAAGCCTCATTTCCTTAGGAAACCAGCTAAAACATTTCACTTCCTTTCTCTAAACTGGATTAAATAACTGCAAGCTGGATGGGGCAGCAGCAGGACAAACATGACCTGGTCAGGAACAGCGCCAGGGCTCACAGGTGCTTCTCTCCAAGCCTAAGGAAAACATCTCACGGTGTGGACTCATCTTTCAGCCCTCAGATTCTATTAATTGCTCAGTGAATTATTCACCCCAGCCTGCTCTTCCCTCCCTCAGTCCTCTCACACCTACTTTGCCCTGAATTTGCGTTCAACACCTTCCCCTGGAGCAGCACCAACAACAAAAATCAAAAAGTTTTCTCCCATCTCCACAGCACCAAGGACAGCCTCTTCTGAGGGTTGGCTACAACACTTGGAAGACAGAGAAGGCAGAGAAACACTTTGAAGTCCTGGGTGATGAGTGAACACTTTATAATAATCAGGGTACAACTGCAATTAATCAAATATCCTGCAGGAGAAGGATGGGCCTGTTCTAATGCTGGAGAAGAACTGAAATTGTTGAATATTTGTGACAAAATACAAAAGGAGGATGGAACAGCAGGAAAACACAAGCTGACACAGCACTGTGCTCATCAGCCCTTAATTTAACTGGGAAAAACACTTATTTTTGCTGTACAATGTATACCTTTAAAACACACAAATCATGTAGTACCACAGCTTTTCTCCCACTGAATTCAGCAAAATAAATTGCATTTAAAGTTACATTCTCAGCAGCACTCAAAGCCTAACACAATATCCAATCAGAACATTGAAATCAAGGAGCAGAGCTGTTTGAACAAGTCTAAAAGATGCAAGAAACACTCAATTAAATGCTGGCTATAACATCCTGGTTTTTAAACCTTGTACATGCAAGGCTGGAAAAAACAGCAGCTCTGCTTCCCCAGATCCTGTCAGCGAAATATTTCAGAGAGGTTACAAATCTTAATTGAGCACAGCACCACATGTCAGCAAAGGTAAGTAGTGTCACTTGTGTGCCAAGGAGGAGGAAAGGAGGACAATGGGAAGGAGCAAGAGGTCAAGCCTGGGGAGCAGGACAGCCTGGATTAACAGCCAGGCACTGCTGGATCTCAATCCAAGCTTAAAAATCACAGCTTTGACAACAAACAAAAAAATTGGTGGTCAAATGTGATTGAATTTGAGAGACTGTTCTATAATCAATCATGACAAGGTTAATTCTCCTCAACTCTCACTAGCAGATGTTAATCTACCCTGGAGTTCATCCATGATTCCAGAATAATTATGAATGAAAGTCTCCAAAATCAGTTTCTAAGCAAAGAACTGTGCACAGCTTTCTTTATTTTATTCCTTTACTCTGCCTCCCAAAATAATGAGAGATACACAAACAAAACCTTTAGCAAACACCTCACAATAAAACCAAAGTATAAATAACAGCACTCCTAGGACAGGTGTTGACTATATAGATGGATTTTAAAAAGAATTAATCTCAACAAATTTTGAATAATCTTTTGAACTGCCAGAGGGAAAAATAAAATAAAAAAAAAAAAAAAACAAACAAAAGAAAATCAAAACACAAAGAAAGGATATCCCAGAAATCAAATCAACACAAGAATAAAATGTTCCCTATAAGGCTTCTACCAATGTTTGGAGAAATAATACTGTGAGTACACAGTCAAAATCCCAGTGTCAACGTCCTGCATGAAAGAAAAATGAAAGAGGTAATTGACAGAGAAATTAGCAAGAATCAGAAATTCTGGAAGGAAAAAACTAACCCACAAAACTTAAATTATGGAATCAAAAGGAAAGGGAAGACACGGACTCATAAAGCTGTTATCTCCTGCTGATGGACTGATGTCAATTAAACACCTTTATAAGTAAAAAAAACTCAGCTTTTTTTCCCATCTAAAATGCAAATGCTTTGCTGCCTGTTCTGGAGGGATCACCCCCACACTGTGTTCAAGTTGCTTTCCCCCACCCACCAGGAGACAGTAAAGGTTTCATATCAAGCAAAACACATGAAAGCAAATGAACACCTCCAAACCCCTGAAATCTTGTGGGGGGCCCATCACAGCATGAGCAGCTTTTCACACTGGTTGCAATGGTTCTGAGAACAGAATTGTCTAGGATTGGGGCATGGCTGTTTAATTTCCCAAACATAAGTCAGAAAGTGCTTTTTTTCTATTTTTCTGGGTTTTTTTAGCTTTTTGTGGCCTCTCCTTCACTGGCCATGACAAATACAAGCCCTCCCTAACATAAATCAGAGCACCTGTGCACTCTGTTCACTCCATTCCCCTTCAACTGAAGCATAATTTGGAGTATTTTCTCTCATCCTTGGACATCTCCTGAGAAATTTACTGAACTTCGATGACCTTTGAGACTTCAGTTTCATTTTCAAGTTACTTTAAAGCAGGGGAATGAATTTCAAGATAGTTTGGGAGGAAAGAAGAAAGAGAGAGAGAGAAGGGGACTGAGAAAACATCTAATCAAACTGTGTTTCCTTAGGACACAAGCCTAAAAAAGCATTTCTTAAGAACTGGCTTTAGACCCAAGGTTAGAGTTTGGGCTCCATAGGAGGCAGCATCAGCTTAAGAAACAAACTGAACCTAACAACCAAAAACCCTGTTATTCTTAAAAATATTTTGAGTATTACAAGTTAAAAAACCACAAAAACAGACAGGGGGAAAAAACACCACAACACCAAATCAAAATCAACCATTGCACAGTTATTCAGTCTTCAAATAGAGGCAAGACCCTCTGAAGGTCCCTGTGGTTTCACCTGTGCTTTCTCAAAGTATTTCTGAGTGCTTTTTATTTGTCAGAATTCAAGGGAAGAGAGAAAGTGTCCACAGATATGGATTTGAGAGGCAGGAAAACAGGCAGAGAATGAAGAACAGAATCCCTGGAGCTGACTAAAGCAACATCTACCCAAGCATGGTTATAATATTGTTACTTCTGCAGTCAAGCAACTGGTTGCCTGGCATCAAAGAGAATTATTTGATGAATGGAGAGGTGTGAATTTGCTGAGACTTTTTTCCAGAATTTAAATAATTTCATTTCAATGGCAGCGCGGTCAGTAAAGCATAAATCCAGGAATACATCTTTAATTAAGTGATAAAGCTAATTGGATCTGAGTTTATTTCCTGATTAGAGCCTGCACTGCTGAGATAAATGCCAAGGAAAATCTGAGGGAAAGATTTCTTCTTTCAACTCCTGAGGGACAAACTATGATTTGATCACACCATTATTTTTAATGTTTAAGATGCCTTGAAACAACAGAGATGATATTACTTTCATCAGTTAAAGAGACGTAAAAAGCAAATGAGCTGATACATGAGCATCACTTGATTCCTGAGCTCTGAGGTTTTTGGTATTACAAAATCTAAATGAATGAGGGCCCATTGAAATACAAAGAGACAAAGAGATGCTGGACTTGTTATATTAAAAAAAAAAAAAAAAATCAAACTCAAATTTTTCCAGTTAAAAAAATAGAAAAAAAACCCCATCAGAAACAAACAAAACCTCCACAACCTAAAAACCACAAAACTCTCTGGTATTTACTAATCAAACAAATAGCTTTAGTACATTTCTCAAACAGACACTGACTCTTGTGGAAAATATAATTTGATTTTACTCAGGAAGAAAGAAGCAAAAAGCCAGTGAGGAAGCTGATCCAGTTAGTAATTTGCTTAAGGACACATTTCCTTTCAAGTGCAAAAATGGTGTCATTGACTTTGATACTAAAGTGTCTCACTGGATTGCATCAAAGTGCTAAAGTCGTTGCAGAATCAAGCCCTAAATCTCCAGGTGTAACAGTAGGAAAGGGAACATGGATGTGAAACCACACAAGTGCAGCAGAAATGTCTGCCCAAGCCTAAAAGATTGGCTCCGAGAAGTGGAATTTCCCCAGGGGTCTCAGTAAGGGGTTAACTCAGATGCCAAGCAAATATAATTTAGATGTCAACATTGTTAATTATTTAATTGCTCATAAAAGCACAATTGGTGCAGACTCAGCTATGAATGACATCTCATTCCCAAGGCAAGCTGGGGGAAGGGAGGTTTGCTTTGGGAAATTTTTCAGTTTGTATTGTCCCTGCATCCCCCCACTACCACGGCTGCTGGAGGCAGCTTTCCCAAACTCCCAACAGGGGAGAGATTCTTCCCTAAAAACCCCTTGGAGATCCCATGGATTCACCCACTCCCACTGAAAGCTTCAGGAGTGTGTGTCAAGCTGTGCTCCTTGTCCAAGAGGATACCAAAGCCATCAGCACCATTTTTGTGTTATGTGTGATAACCCATGGTCAGCAGCAATTAGACATTTTTTGGAGTAATCACTCTTCCTCACAGATCCACCACTCTAAATTTATCCTTCTGTGTTCATCCTGAATATATTGTTCTGTCAGACCTCTTGGTTGGTCTGATTTTTAACCACAACACCTCTAAGCTGAATTTAAAGAAAAACCATTCCACAGTGGTAGAAACTGTTTTTCACAAATAATTTTGGTCTCAACTGAAACAGAAATTTTCACAAGAAAATTTCTTGGAAAAAAATATTTCTGTTAAAATGGCATCTAGACATATACTTAAATATTTCATCTTCAGGAAAAGTGAAAGACAAAGTGAAAAACTGACTTTTTCTCTTCCATGATATTTGTGACTCTGTCTCCCTTGGAAAATCCAGGCTGGGAAAACGTGCCTGGGAATCTGCTAGAGCTATTGCCATGTATGCATAGCTCTGAAATTCATTTTATCATGGAAATCAGACCTGCTTTTGTGCCACATTGTAGGACATGCTATAAATTTATTCCACATTTAACAGGACTCATTAATAGACTTGTCAAAGAAACCCAAACTAAACCACAAAACAACAACAAAAAAACCTGTGGTTGTTAGGCTGATTTAAAATCATGTATGATTTCCAGTTGAGGTTTTTAAATTGCCATTTTGGAATGAAATAATTAGTAATTTCAATACATAATTTTAAAATTTTAAGTGAAATGGCATAAAACCAGAAAAATATTGTAGAATAATGTTCAGTATGCTAAACAGATGAACTCTCTCCCAGATATTTCTATGTCACCAAGACCCTACAGGAATCAGACTTGTTCTGCTTTATACACTGTGTCCTAAAGAATGGAATTAGACTTGAATAAAATACACCCAGCCCCACCAAAAATATCAGCAATTTCCTATTTAAATCACAGATTTACAATTCATTCATATTTTTCCTCAAAAAATTTGGATTATTTCCAAATTACCAGGCAGCCCGATAAAATTTGGGCATTACAAGTCAAAAACACATGGCCAAAAGTATTGTGGTGGAAGGATTTATTTGAGAAGTAAATTTTGACTGCAGATAAGTTTTGGTGAATACTTCCTATTATCCTATTAACATGTTTTCTGACCTCTGGATTTAGAAATCTCTTGCACAGTCTGGATTCCTAATCTCGTTTAAACCCATATTTAAATGTAGAATATCTGATTAGCCAACATCCTTTGTGCTATACATGCACACATTTCATGCTTTTATAATTAAGATTGTCATCCATTGCTTTTTATTTCTCTAACCTTGCACTGAAAAAAGCCACAACAGGGTAATATGCTGTGTCTTTTTCCTGCAAATTCAAGCATTTGGGTTTTCCTCAAATAAAACAGAATTAAAATCACACTTTTCTCCAAAGATATTTGCTGGGTTATAAAGTAACACTTCATAATTCTTTTATAGGTGGACTGTATTCAGAGTTTAAGTTTTGTCTATAAAGCTCATTTATTTAACTTATTATGCTTGCTAATGTATACTGCATATACAGATTTCACAGGTCTTACAAAATGTTTTTAAGTAACACAGATATTACAAGATCACAAATTCATGCTTCTTTGTATTCTCTCTTGCTGTTCAAGTGAAATGAGATTCAACCTCTACTTCTTATATTCTATTCACCATAATTCAATAAAATGAGATAATTTGAGTTAGAAGATACATTTTTCCCCTCAAATCTCAAAAACACTAAATATTTTATATTTCAAATTAGATCTTGCCACACAGCTTGAATATTGTGAGTGACTCACAGAGTATTTCTAAAGTGAAACATATTTAGAAAGACTTATGAATTGCTTTCATTACTTTCTACTTCTTTTGTTTCTTATTTTGAATTGTAGGACATAGATTTCTCATTCCTTCAAAGCCACAAGTACATAATTCAAATTTCCATGGTGAGTGCAATGCTGGGAGTGACATTAAAACCAGCTTCATATGGGAAGCTATCAAATTGTCTTTACTTACTTCCATTGCTTTACAGATCACTTGCTGCAAATACTATGACTTTTTAAACATAAATCAAGGAAAACTAAGCAAAGGTGTCTCTTTTAATTCTCTCAACTTAGTTTTTGTATCCTTTATGAAGTTAGTAATTGCACCTAAAAAATTCTATAATAATCCAACTTTTCTTTCTAAAATGAAACATTAAATAAAAATACTTTGCTGTAAATTAGCATATCCATTAATCAATGAAAGTATGTATGTATTTCTACTAAAACAGTATTTTTAATGCTATAAACTACACCGTGGTGTAGATGTTAATTCAGAGCAGGCTTTGAGAAATGCAACTGTTTATTTCACACTGAGTTTCACCAAGGATATCCTTTAAAGGGTACGTGCTGATTATTACTGCACAGGTTTATGATTCAATTTGTGACCTCCATGTCACAATTAAAGCTGTGGACTGAGATAGCTCAATTAACCTCATCTGCAAATAATTTACAGCACAGAACACCACGAGTGTGATACCAATCCCTAAATGTCTGGGTTCTTTCCTGTATCAAAGTACACATGCTACTAACTGCCATTAATGATGCTGGTATTTAAAATGGGATTAAGGATTTCACACTGGGGAGGAAAAAAACACCACAGACACTTTTTTTCCTTCTAATTCCGTTACATTCGTTTGAAAAAGAAAATTAAGGTTATCTAAACTTAAAACAAGGGCCAGAGAGTCATCAGAAAGGGGAATCTCTTGTTTTATCCAACTTGAGGCTACACAAGTTGAGTTGTGCAGCAGAATATTTCTGTTTCCTGACACATTTAGCTGATCTCTTATTCTCTTATTCCACCACTAAAGCTGCTCTGAGGGAAGAAGATGGGAGCCACAATGGTTATGAAACAAAATAGGTACAATACATTTTAAATTAATTATATAAGGGTTTGAATTTCATTAGAAATACATTTTAAGGAGCAGAGCAACAAATGTACAATGAAGAGCTAATTAAATGATGCCATGTACCACTCCGTGTCACTCTCATTTTTCCCAGCTTTCCTAGGAAAATAAATGTTTTCAATTTTGTCAAATATAAGCACAATTTTAATCAATTGATGCCTCAGAAGTCACTTGGTAATTGTGGTTTTGCTTGCATGTTAATTCTAGTTTTAATTTTTTTTTCTTTGCCTGCTCCTGGGCAGTGGTTCTGAGCACTGTCCTGACTTCTGAAATTGCCTTCACAATTTCCTGGAGCGAAAAAGAACATTGTGCCTTTAAACCCAACTGCTTGTGCGTGTTAACAGGCAAATAATCCACAGACAGCCGATTTATAAAATTGCACACTCAGCCTGGTAACTTTTCCTCCTCCCAATTCAGAACATGTGACAACTGCAAAGTAATGGTGAAGGGGAAAAAAAAAGAAAAAAGAAAAAAAAAAAATCTACAAGAGGAAGAGATCCCCAGCCTTCTCTGGTTTCGTGGGCTGCTCTGCTCTGGTTGCGTGATGAAAACAGAAAGGAAAAGCACGACAGATAATCCCTGAATACCCAGCCTTTAAATATGCAGGAGCCTCAGGCACGCAGCAGCACTGTAGGTAAATGCACCATCCAAATTGGAGGTGTGCAGGCAGCAGACAGCAAACCCCCTCATCCCAGCCTTGGCCAACTCCCAGCTCCTTTGCTACAAGCAAAAATTTAGCAAATTAAAGGGTGAGGGACAAATAAGCAAAGCTGATGTGTGGTTTGTGGTCGTAACAAAGCTGTCGCTTTTCATATTTATCTAATGAGCAATTGACTTGCAAAGATCATCAGGTATGTGCTCATCTCCTCTGTTTGCACCTATCACCCTTGTGACAGCATTTTGGAGGCAGAAGAAAAGAAAATAATCATTTTCTCATCTATATTAAACCAATGTTTTTCAAACTGCCAGACAAAACTCATTTAGTGCATATACTGCACCTGCTAAATCAGCTACATCAAGGTAACAAAACTTGTAAAGAAATCAATTCCTCACTTAAGTAAAAAACCCAAGGATGTTGTCAGAAGGAGATGCACTCTGCAAATGCATGGAATAGAAAGCAGTATTTACCAAACTCAGTCAGAGTTCAGCACACTGGGCTGAAAAACAGTTTCAAATGTAGGAAAACCAGCACTCTCCTGCACCATTCCAACAGCAATCTCCCTGCACAGCCTCTTGGAGTACCTGATAAGAAATACAACAAATTCAGCCTAACTCCCATCTGCAGGACCAGAAGTATGCTCAAGCATGCAGGTAATTTGCTAAGCAGTGAATATCAAAAGATGACTTTCTCCTGCTGGATTTCTCAAGGGAGGAAGTTAAAAACATGACTGAGTGCTCTCCAAACTCCAAAACAGTGTCCCAGATTCCCTTCCCTCCTCCCCATGCCCTGCTGTAATCCCAGGTCAAGTCACACCTGCCCCCCCAGACCCTGCCTTGTCCATGCCAGACACTTAATTTTTTAAAAGGAAGTAGTTTTTAACATTATATTGTGATGGAGAAAACTGCAAGTGCAAATACAAGAGTTATTAGACAATAGGGGGAAACAAATATCATCAGCAAACAGCACCAAGACTGTACAAAGTGAAGAAGAAATACCAGCATAAAACATAAACAAAGTTATGATTAATCACAATGATAGACAAATACAATTCATGATTTTTCACAGTGGTTTGGATACCATTAACTAAAAATGACTTGTAAAGAGATTTCCCATCACACAAGGAAATAATCCTAGCAATGTTTCGCAGCTACTACAAAGCAAATTCCCCTCAGTTCCTTAGCTAGCAGTAAAGCTAAATGAGCTACAATAAACTCAGCTTCTAATTGTAAGTGAAGCGAAAAAGCCAGATTTAAAAATACAGTCTCAGTCACAATATTTCATTTTATGGTGCTATAAAAGCCAGGTATACTAATCACCCCAGTAATTAAATGAAATCACACTTAAGTGAATAGTTAAATATAATGAAATTCACTCCTCCTCTACCTGCCCCCCCAAACAGCGAAAGACTGAAACTACTTGAGTGTGTTAACTGTGAAAAATGAATACCTATTTAAACATTTTATCTATTAAAATATAAAACCCACAAGCAAACAAAATCTTAATAATGATTACAGAGCCCATTAATTACGGGCAACCAAAGCAATACAAGGTATTTCCCTCCACAGCATCACAGAATAACATTTGTTTTCCTTCAACATTTGCACGCAAAGAGGCAGAAGAAACGCACCGGGGGACAAACTCCAAACCCTACTAACACAAATTATCCTGATGTGCTGCTCCTAATCAGGAATAAAACATCAAGAGAATACCCAGACTAGTGCTTAACGTACCTTTGACCTTGGCAACCTCTCTTAGAGGGGTAAAAATTAGGGCTAGAACAAGAATTTCACAAGAAAAATTGCAACTTTCTTCACATTGTCCTAAAATCTGCTGAGGCTTCCGTCCCAGCCTGGCAGCGCTACACATAATTTTTGTGAGATTGGTGCTGTTTGGAGGTTTTCTAACACAAGATTTTATTTTAATATTAATCATCCCTATATCTGCATACAAAGGTTTTAAAAATAGATAGCAATGGACTCCATCCCACCTTCCCAGAGCCAGGATAAATCCAGGAGATTACTAAAAAAGATATTACTCGGAACACAAGTAGCATTATTTTGTTGTGGTCTGATAGATAAGTTCTGATATAATAAAGTGGAGTAAATGTTGAGTCTTTAATTAACATTAGAAGCAGAGAAGGAAACGCTTCCTTTAATTCTCTGAAAGATTATTCCACTTATCAGCTTACATCCACAACAAAACTAAATCACACTTATCAGTGTTACCTATTAAGTTTCTCACAAGTAGTTAATAAAACAGTTACTATTTCTATTTTCTCAACTATATATGCATATTTTTAAAAATACAGTTTGAATTCTGGGATTTCTTCTTCTGCAAGTGCGTAAGTCTTCTTAGAACACGAGCAAACTACTGTTGCTGACCCTTCTATGCCTTATAATAGCATTAATCATGCTAAATTCTTTTGGTGCTCATGTGGATATAATGTAATTATAACAAATTCCTGAAGATAATTTCTTATTCCCCCTTGGTCTTTGGGACAAATTTAAATACTCTGAATTTGTATTAAGGAAAGCATGCCAGAAAATTATAAAAGAGAGTTAATATATTAAATAATAAACAGCAACAAGGAAGAGTAAAAATTATTAAAATAAATTGCTATGTGATAAAGATGAATTCATTTCTATTTTCCCATTTTCGTGTCATTATCCAAACCAAGGAATATTTGGAGAACTAGACTCTGTATCAGTAGTTGATAATTTTAAGAGTCCTCCTTTCCTTCTTTTTGTATAGCACAAACACCCCCAACATGAGATATGATTTCATTTAGGATATATTTCTTTTGAAACACAGGGAAAACAATTGGACACTGAATTTTCACACTCTCAAATAACAAAGTCCAGCAAATGCACAAATTTAAGATACAAATAAAATAAATAATATGCAAAAAAGGGGAAACATTAATTGCTATTATGGAATTTTAACATAGTGTATTTAGAAAGGAAGCCTCTAGTAGGACTTTAATATAAAAAGTTTACCCAGCAAGATACACAATTTAAAAAACCCATTTTTACAACCTTTTTTTTTTAAAAATGCTAGATACCAGAATTTTTAATAATTATATATTTCTTTTATTTTAAAATATAGTCCTATATATTTTATGTATCCTAATTATGTATTTTTAAGTATAGTCTCAGGACTATATTTAGTGTTTTCTTTGAAATAAGTATCACCTATGAGAAAATATAAAGTAATTGTGGTAATTAATCCATAAAGGAAAAAAAACTTAAAGAATTTTTATAGCTCAAAAAAAAAATTCAATTACAACTTGCAGCATCAATTGTCCAGAAAAAGTAGACTTCAGAATTTAAAATAAAACAAATAATGCTGCTCCTCTAATTAGCTTTTAATATGATTCTCTTCCTCTTAGATATCAAATATGGATCTACTGGAGATCATCAGGAACAGAGTGAATTTTAGGACCAGAGCAAAAGTGATTTCAGAGTAATGAAACACACAAATAATTCTCTGAGCGCATTTCACACAGTGCAGGTCCAGCATTATCCAGTTAGCAATCTAACACTAATTATTTCAATTTTTATGTGTCCAACAATATTCATGAAAATGAAACACCGTTAATTTCCTAAGCAGCATCTTTTCATGATGCTTTTAAATCCTTCCCCTGATCCCTTCATTTTGTACCCATTCCTATTGTCCCACATTATCTCATATCCCACAGAGAGGAACCCAATATTTTAAAAGTTAACTGGCTGACACAATTCATGTATTTAAGTTTTCATGAAAAGAAAAATCCTCTGCTGGAGAAAAGGCTGATTTTTGCTTAGATTTAGGATTAAAGAAAAAAACAAAAACAACAGGGTTTAAGGCTATAAAGTTCCTAGTAGCCAGAAGTATGATTTCCTCTGTTTACACGACTCGAAGCAGAGAGGGTGCCCCTTCCTGCTCACACCCTGTGGATGTTGCTGCAGCAGAGTAAATAATTATAAACACTTCCCTTTGTACAGTCTGACTTTGTTGATAACAGCAACTCCAGCGAGCCCCTTGCTCAGAAATCAAATAGTGCGTGGCACTCGAGTATTTATTTTTCCAAGGGCAATTGGAAAAACTGTGGATGCGGGAGCAGCCTCTGATGTGTCAATACCACTTCATTTGCACCTTTGGGCACCACTAAAAGAGATGCTGCTCTCCAAGGTTTTTCATAATATCGCGTGCAGTGCAGGGCAGGCTGAGGCCAAGTGACAGAACCCACCCCACGTGTTCTCACACACTAAAAACAAACTGAATCCAGGCATCTTCCAAGGGAAATCCAGATACATACACGCACAAGGAAACAGGGATGTGCTTAAGGAAAATCCCTCCCCACCCCAAAAAATAAACCCAAATAAAAATCAGATTGTCTCTGTAGCGAGCAGTGAATCTGTGAACTGCTTTCTCCAAGTCAGAGGTTTGCCCTTTGTAACACAAACACTTTTGTAAAGAAAAAGTGACAGAAAGAGCCACTCAATAAATCCTTGCTTCCTTCCCAGCTCTCCACAGATCAGGCACGGGAATTCCTTCCAGTGACCCCTTTATTTGTGAGAAGCTGAAGAACAAAATCAATGAATGAAATCTGGAGCTTCCCTTCTCCTTGACCTCTCCAGCCCAGTTCCCCCTTCCGACATATTTCCAGTTATTCCAAAAGGAAAGATGCACAAACCTCAGCAATGCATTCCCAACTCCTCATTCTACAATTAGGGGCCTTTATTCCTGCCTGGCTCCACACTTCTCTGCTATTTAGTTCAAATCCTGGCTGTGGCTGTGGCTGTGGCTGGGGAGGCAGAGGAAGGTAACTCTGAGTTCCCAGACCTCCTTAAACTGCTCAGAGCAGCATGGCTAATCTGACCACGCAACATTCAGAACAAGTGCTTGTACAGGGAACCTTCCCCTTTGTTTAAAAAAAGCAAAACAAACCAGAAAACCCTTCCCCCTCCCAGCCACCTCGTCTGTGCATTAAAAGCAATTTTTTTTTTCCATACCATGGATTTTCCCTCCCCTCCACCCCCATCTCCATATGCCTCCCCCAACAGCCTCTTTTGGGGCTGGTATTTTTGCACATACAAATAACATCCCATGATTGTCATCTTCCTGCATATAATAGGACTTTTCACATGAAAAAGGTGCCTGAAGTACCCTTCACAAAGAGATTAAAGAGGAAATTTTTTTTAAAAAATGCTCTTTGGCTTTTAGATGCTTGTGGTTGACTCCATGGCCACGGCTGCACTTGGTGTGGGGTTTTCTGCTTCTCCCAGCAAGCCTTCTCTCCTCTGCAGCAGATTTTGCTGCCATTCCATCAGGCTTCATTCCTAAGTGGCTTCCAAAACACCAAAAACAGCAGTGTGAGAGAAGCTCAGCTGCCACTGAGGGCAGTCCAGACCATGTGCTGTGTTTGCCTTTCCCTTTACACTGAATGTCACATTCTCTACCACATTCTGGCTGCCTCAGAAAGGGAATATTTTAATATCACACAAAAAGTGAGCAGTTCACATAATTGTCACAATTTTTCCTTTCCTCTGAGTGATATTAAAAAAAAAAAAAAAAAAAAAAAAAAAAAAGGGAAGAGGAGAGCACTGGTTCTTTACAAGGAATGAAAAGAAAGCACCATTTCATTTCTGAGGGTTTTGCTTAACACCCGTTTGTTCACACAATCCTGCTTGCAAAAATATATTTGTTTGATATAAAGGACATTGAATAATTTATGCAATATTTAATAATGCAGTAAACCAGGGAGAGTTCAGCAAGGCAGGCATGGCACTCTACATTATTTGCCTTGCCCGCCTTGCTTTTCCAAATAAGCCCCCACCCTTAAACACCATTAGCACAAGCAATATAATTTAAAAAAATAAAAATACTGCCTAATTTGGAAATTAAACAAAGCATTTGCTATTAGTTCAGAGACTACAACATCAATTTTCCATGTCATGTATTTTTGATTTAAAAAATAAATAAAAAAGGGGCTATGAGAACAAGATCAAAATGAATGGAACAGGATTTATATCAGCCTCCAGATCATCCCAAGTAGGTTCAGAAGCCATAGGAACAAAGTCACAGCAGAGCATTAGTGTGGTAATAAATGACTGATGGTTCTCCAGCCTGCTGCACAGGGTATCCTGAAAGCAAATACATTTTAGAACAGCAATAATTGCATCAAGCCAAGTCCAAAGCTTTCACAGTGTATTAAGGGGCTCCTGACTTTTCATTCTTTAAACAGCCATAAAATACATGAGCAATAGATCAACTTCCAGGACAATTTACTTTGTTTTGTGGCTTTTTAAAAAACATTTAATATACCTTTTACTCCTTCCTCAAATCCAAGTTGTTTTCCTGTTTTGGCATCTCCAATCCAGCTTTCAATAAGTTTTGTTTGTTTGTTTGTTTTTTGGGGTTTTGTTTGTTTGTTTGTTTGTTTTTTGGTTTTTTGTTTCTTTGTTTTTTCATTTTTGTTTGTTTTTGTTTTTTGGTTGGTTTGTTTTTTGGGGTTTTTTTTTGAGTAAGAATAGCAGGAAGAACTGTATCTATAGAAAAAATGTCTAGAAAATTATGTAACATTATAAAGAAGGTCTCAATTTCTTTCCTCTATTTTCATATTTCTTAAATATTTTGGTGAGCCATATACCAAGGCCTGATTTTTAAACAGTAGAGAGGTAATTAGGGCTTAAAAATCTTTGAATGTTGAAAGGCAAATTATATAAGTCTAGGTTTTAGTACTTTTGTGTTTTCCAAATTACGACTCAATGCTTATTTTGTTGAATTAATTTCATGGATTATAGGTTTTCTTTTGGGGTTGTCCATTTTGCTGTCCAATAATAAAATGTGGTTTAATTAAACTAATATGACCTTTCAGTTGTCCTAAATTTATTATTAAGAGTTTGGGTTTTTTTTCCCTTAAGAAGACCCAACCATTCACATAATAAATGGGCTAGAGTTTTTAAATTGTATTATTTTGTACTGAATAAAAGACAAAATTTACTTATTTCCTACCAAAAAATCATGGCACCATCTTTATATTCCATTTTCTTTTTATAAACACTGGCTTTAAAGATTAAAAAAAAATATTGGAACTTTACAACTTTGCATTCATCACCAGCCTTAGGATCTGAAGGAGACAGTTTTTACTTGGACTGCACTCATGTGAAAAAGGTAGAAATTAAAATCAATCCTTATGATCTCCTACCTGAGCTAAAGCAAGATGTTCTGTCTGTTACTGTTCTTGTTTGCCTTGAGAATTCCTAATGAAAGTTATGTTTCATTGCAAACCATAAAATGCATTGAATGCCCAGACAGCGCTTCAAACCAGAATTTTCTCATGGATAAATTTGTTTCCAAATTTGATTTCCCCTGACAGACTTATTGTTTTAATCAGTTTGGAAAGAGTTCATTGCTTCAATGACTTAAGTGTCCTCTCATGCCACAGGATGGTGACCTCAGGAGACTTTAAAATCTCCCTTCTGTTGAAGCAGGAGTTTTTGTCAGTCTCTACTTGAGCTCTTCCAGAATTTTTGTGGACTCTCTGAGCAATGTAACAAACCCACAACGCTTATAACAAGAGACCAATAATAATAATTAATATTAAGCTCCAGACTCTACCAAGGAGAGATCACCATAAGATTAATCATTATGGTAATTAATCTATTAGAATTGTAGAAAGCACCAAAACAAAGGCAATGCCTTTTCATTATTGTATTTAAATATTTTATGCAGTTCATATTCATCAACGCAGTCATAAGCCACTAAAGTGTAAGGGAGATGAAAGAGCACATCAAGTCCAATTCCTGCAAAATAAACAAGGATGTGCAGCTGTTTAATGACTGTTTTTGTATCTAGAAAAGCTTTATCATTACAATGCACTCTGCTATTTACAGAGGAGATAAATCCCACTAGTTCTCAACTGAGAAATGCCCAGCCATTAGGCTAAATTTCATGTTTGACTGCCTAGTTCCACATCTGCCATTCTGCAATCCATCCCTTTAAAACCATGCAAGGCATGCAGAGTAAAAAATAAAGGGCAGGAGGGCAGACAAAGATTTTTTTTTTTTTTTCATCCAGGTCTGAAAGCAAGATCATTTTGCGGGAAGACAAGCACATAATATTGCCTTTTCTCCATCCCAGAATCCAAGCCTGAAAAGCAAGTTAAAACCTGCAGATGGCCTCTTCCATTTCCAGCAAGAGGCAAGGGAGGAGGGAGATGCAGAGTGGGCAGCTGCTGAGGCAGAGCTAATCCAAGAGGACAGTTCCTGCTTATTATAGAGCCATTGCTGATAATAAAACCTGAATCAAACCGCCGACCGCAACCCAACGGAGACTCCCCGCTTCTTGAATTTTTAAACTCATGGAAGCTCTTGACACTGAGGTGGATCAAATATCCCTAGTTAGCGTGCAAATACTTACTTAAGCAGCCCAGCAGGCCCCAATCTGTGCAAAAATTTCAGGTGAGCACCGTGAAACAGCCCCTAATTATGATGTTCCATTACCCCTTTTCCGAGCGCCACAATTGGCCCTAAGTGGTCACGGCCGATTTATTTCAATTAGTTTTTCACGGGCTCGGAGTTATGACAAATTCATGTTTTGGCTGAAGGAAATTGGTGGCAATCACGAAACCACCAAAACATGAAAACATCAGGGAGTGTCCCCCTCCCGAGCAGGGAGGTGGTTCAAATCCCTGGGCTGCCAGCAGGGAGGAGAGCATCGCTCCAGCTTCTCCTGGGTGTTTCCTGCCCTTTTAAAGGCTGGGAAAAAAAATAATAAAAATGCCTCCTCTAGATGGCACTGGGAAAAGAAGGTTGTGTTCCAGTGCTCCAGCAAAGAACAGCTCTTTGGACGCAGAATATTTTATCTGTTTTGTTGCCTTTTTGTCTCTGTCCACACAGCAGCTGGATGTCAAAAAGCAGTTGTAGAAACTGTGCACGGTTTATATGGGTTATATCTAAAACAATCATATTAGAAATTACATCTGAAAAAGCAGGAATTGGAAACACAACCAACAAATGCCACTTATGTCAGTAAAAGAAAAAAAAAGCCCGCTTTTCAGTCCACCCACAGATTCAAGTGCAATGTCAAATTCAGATGTAAGCAGATTTCTTTCTGAAATCAAAGGAACTGAATTTGACTCCTTGTATTTTTAAATAACACCTTTGTTGGAAAAAAGTATCAGATTCACACTCTTTAATGTGAGCATTAATTTCAAAAGCCTGAAATGCTTTCATGGAGTCATTAATTTCAACAGCCTGTCAGGTAAATTCTAGTGATTGAAATTCACCTATCTTTTACAGATCAAAATACATCACTTCTTTCCTAAAGCTGACTTAAATCCATAACTCTTCTGGTTAGTAATTCTTGTCTTTCTTAGTTTTCCCTTTCTGTACCATAGAGGGGAAAAAAAACCAACCTGGCAGCACTAAAGAAAAATGTTGTGATATTAAATGGTAGTAATCTATGAAATCTATTATGATACAGTCTCATGGCACGATTATATTGATTTTCTGTAGGATATGCAAGTGCCTGCACCATAAATATTGTCATAAATTAAACTGCAGGAGGATAATTTTCATAGTAGTACAAGGAAATTAAAGCTGTGTGGACACATTGCTACATTCAGGAAAAGTACAGGGAGAAGCATGGTTTGGTTTTTAAATACTAGGGGCAACAAACTACCCACATACCTCAAATTACTTCCACAGCTCACTATTATAGTTTACCTTTCAGAAGAATATTTGTTTTCTCAAAGTATTGTATTTGTGTCTGGTAGAAGAGCTGGTTGAATATCTTCTGAAAAAAAAATAAAATAAAACAGTTTTCCATTTTAAAAACATGAGCTCTTCATACAAATGAAGCAGTTGTCAGGAATGGGACTATTCTGAAGAAGCTTGTCACTGAAAGAATAAAAATATCTTTATTTCTTCATATTTTTTTAATCCTTCATTGAGAGATATATATGTATATAGGATGAGTATGAAAACAAATGTTTTGCTTCCAGATTAGAAAGCATGAAAACCAGTGTTCCACTACCAAAAAAAAAAAAAAAAAAGTTTCAGAAATTGATCATGTTGGTTTTTACAGAAAAGCAGTTCTCATCCCTCTCTAAGCCTATTTGTAGTAACATTGGAGTAAAAAAACTAAGTTTGTGGAGAAAAAATTATACATCTAGTTTCAAAATATTTCTTTTAAGTAAAAAAAATAATCCCTGAAATAAAGTGACTGCATGTCTTTGATTTTCAATAAACATATCCTTAATTTTACCAGGTTTAGTCAATATTTTTTAGTCATTCTTCAACTTCAACTGAAGAAATACCAGTAATAAATTATTAGTAATAAACTTGATCTGAAATTACTAAAACTGCCAGCACCCATGATTAGAACTGTGGCAGAAGTGGTAACTCTAAAACCATGCTTAATTTTATTCCAGTTAGGTTTGCCAATGGGAAGACAGACAGTCTGATGCAGTTTGAGAGAAAATAATTAGTTATTTGTTCATTTCCAGTCAAACTCTTAATGCATCAGCTCCATGAGAAAGAAATATGGACTTTCACAATGGTCATGTCCGACACTTCAGTTTGGGAGTTTAAATATTACTGAAAGATTTAAATACTTCATATTTAAATATGTTGAAATATTACTTAAAAATACATTTTCTTCTGAGAGGGAATATTTCCCAAGAGTTTTAAGAAACTGAAAGGAAAATGCTTGAGCCTAGAACATTAAATAATTTCATTTTCTAAGGATCTAAAGGAGTTGTATAGTTCCACAGCAGCACAGGGGGGAGGATCCTCATACCAAAACTCCAGATTCACACTTCAGATTTCCTCCATTTATAAAGCAGTGTAATTGCTTTGTAATTTTTTGTTCTGTCTTTAACTGCAAATTAAACATTTGGCCAAAAGATATTTCTAATAATTATTTCCTCTTATTTAACTCATCAAGAAGATACAGGCACTCAGGAGGAAACACATCATGATGCCCAAATTTGAAGACCATCACAAAAATACATTGTTTAGATGTCAAATAATATTTTTTAAAAGTACTTAGTTGATGATAATACATCTTTGTATTAACAGATAAATAAACCTTTGAATCACTACCATTCTAAAGAATATTAAAATATAACTGGCTTGAGTTTCTAAGAGCTAGAAAACATTTCAAGGTTTTCTGGCATGCAGGCACATGAAATAACTGCCTTGTGAGGGCATACCTCAACATTTTCATGTATTGCAAGTCAACAAAACAATATTTTCTGTTATATAGAAACTGTTTTTGTGGGTGAGAAGAAAAAAATAAAGATTGAAAACTTTCATTACACAGACTTCAAATCAAGTGTTGACTTATATATAGTACATGCAACATATGAATCAGACAATTAACTGAAAGTAGATGCCCTTTCCCTTAGAAAAACCAAAAACCAACAAACAAACAAATACAAACAAACAAAAACACACCACCAAACAAAGACCTGTGTTCCAGTACCCAGATAGCTAAAATGAGAATTTTCATTTGGAAAGGATCTTCCAGGTGAACCTGGCTAGAAGAAATCTAATTTCTTTTCACAGGCAAGTGGTGTTCAGGACTGGCTTTAAGCAGAGTGCACTGTGTTACTTCTGCAGCAGCCCTTTTGTCAGGCTCTGTATTTTGACTGAGGATTCCCATTACAGTTACTGCCATGATTAATGTTGGGGTACAGTCCAACCAATTTCTGATCCATCAGCAATAAATGGAAAACCCTGAGTATATGTAATCTGCATGTGCTCCCTGCTAAGCAGAAGCCAAATACATGAAAACAGTACTTAACCTTTAAGTAGAAGCACAAAACATCACCTTTGAACACCAAAACTTGAGGAGAAGAGCAATTTTTAGAAAAAATGTTGTTTGGTTGTTCAGGTTTTTTTGGGGAATTGGCTCTTTCACAGATACACCAAACTATTGTGTGCACACATCTTCATGTTATTTTGTGTTCCATTTTCTGTGCAAATTGCTTCTAAAGAGAAAAGATACTTTGGTTTTTAGGAGTGCTGCATGCATGCAAATTACTGTTCTGGCTCAGGGATATAAAACAGCCTGCAGCAAAGAAATGTCCAGCCCAGTCCCTCAGAAATCCCCTGAGAAAATGGGTACTCACAATATTTTTCTATTGTTCCTGGTTTTTTCTCTGTTCTGGCCTGCTCTCTTCAAACTTTGAGTAGTTTCAATATAAGATCTAAAAAAGCGTCCATGTCTCTCAGGTTTTCTGTGCTTTTTTGTTGTTATTTGAGTCTTCAGCTTTCAGAATTCGCTTTCAGAATTTCCAAGCAATCCTTCTCTATTTCTTTTCTCCACTGTTACTGTACTTTTACAGTCTCTTCCCCAGCCCAGTCCTTACCTAAAGCTGGGAATAGCATAAGCCCACAGAGAATGGAATTTTCTGCTTTTATGGGCTGTTGGTCTTCAATGAAAATTTCTAATATGATCTGTTAAAGTTTCTGCTGAAGAACTTCAGAGTCTGCCAGAACCTGATCTACCTCCATGTTTGAAAAGCTTTTGCAGCACACATTCCTTCCTCAATCTTTGCAATAAAATATTCTGCTCCCTTTATGGCTTTTTTTCTTTTTTTTTTTTATTCTGTTTGCACAGTCATTAATGACCCTGCCTAGACACTTGATCCATTTTCCATATGACCCATTTGCTCATCTGTTTCTCCAACTTTAAAACCAGAGGTCAGGAATATAATATGCTTGAACAGGAAGTCTCTAACTTTCCAGTCCCAAACATTAGCAAAGTTACACCCAGGTTTTTTAATTCGATGCAGCCTTACCGAAACACAAAAGTGAAATAATTTAAGGCAGTCTTCAGAAAATAAAAAAAAAAAAAAATTGGAAACAAATAGAGCATTGCCATGAGTTTTATTAAAATACTGGGTTTCTTCAGGCTGAGTTCTAAACTGAAACCACAGCTTTAATCAACCCTTAATTACATAACTTAATACACACCAGAAGTTAAATTCAGCCATCCAATTAAGAGAAAGTATAAGTAAACATGGATTCATTTCTAAGAAGAAAAACATCACAGGGAGGCCATCACTCAATTCAATCGCCTCCCAGACCTCATGAAAATGAAAATATTTTGCCAGGGTTGCTTTCCTTTCTGGTGAGAGAACTAAGCTTTGAGTTTCAACATTGTTACCTGTGACTATCATGCTATCATTCATAAAAGGTCAGATAAACAACCCAAGAAGATGCTCTGCATGAAATGAAGAGTATAAACCTGTCAGCTATCAATTCAGCACAAAATACTGAAGTGTTCTTGTAGAAGAGGTTTTGAATGGCAGGAAATGTTAAATCCAAAGGATGCCCTGAAAAGGCATGTCTTGTCATTGAGCAAATCAGCAAACTTTTTGGTGGATTTCATACATGGATTTCAAGAAGGCAGAAGGTCCAGAAATTGTGAAATCCATGGTTTTCTTTGACATCCATTTCAAGAAGAAAAGATAAACTTGAATTTTCAGACAAGTGCAAGATATCCAAGGTATTCCAAATACCTTGTTTGTATATTCCAAATACAAACTCAATAATCATTACAGGTCAGACTGAGGTCTCAGCAAATCTTTCCAGAATTTCTCAGTTCACCTTTATTACAGAGACTGACATCAGTGTAAATAGTTATCCCCAGGAGCCCTTCAACACTTACACTATTCACTGAAAACTGTCTTTACTTTACAAGTGCTGAGTAAAGAATTGAAAATTATACATTCTGCTCTCCAGATAGTGGGAGCAGGGGAGGGAGAGAAAGATCAGCACCCTGAGGAGTGGCTGAGGGAGCTGGGTTGCTCCCTGCAAGGAGGTTGGTATCTTCTCCGAGGTAACAAACTACAGGATGAAAGGAAATGTCCTCATGTTGTGACAGGGGAGGTTTAGATTGCATATTAGGAAAAAAAAAAGCCATGTCATGAAAAAGGTGGTCAAGGCCTGGAACAGTCTGCCCAGGCAATGATGGATTCAAAACTTCTTTCCCTTGGGAATCACTATGGAATGTATAAATAAAAAGCATGAATTTTTTTTTCTGGAGATGATACCTTTTCCATCTCAGATAGTTTTTTGAAAGGTCTAGAATACCATTTCAACCCACATAAATTTGTGAGAAATAAGAGAAAAAGTGATTTATCATTTCCTGAAGGTTTCTCTGGGTATCTCAGATTGGTAGAGAAAGATACATTTTTAATTTCCCCCTCAACCCCCATTCTAAGGAAAGCACCTGAGTATTTTTCCTAGGCAAGCATATATTTGAAAAGTTGGAATTCAGTTAACACAGGGCATCTTACAATAATTCATCCGTAGCAGACTCTTGTTTAGTTACCATTTTAGTTAGGAAAAAGCAATACAAGGGTAAATTTGAGGTAGGAAACTACCATAGAGCAACAACTTATTAATTTTGTAACAATGAATTCCATCATAGCTTGTACAGAGTTGAGTGTGTGGGGCAGAATCTGTCATTGTGGTGTCTTGATCGAGATTATGACATAATTGGGGCTGAAAGGGAGCTCACGAGGTCTTTAAGTCTGACCACTGGATCCTGAAACCCTCCAGGGCTGGAGATTGCTCTGAGAAACTGTTGCACTGTTTGAGTGTGCCAAAGGGGAAAAATCTTCTCCTTATATCCTGTAAAAGCAGGTTTATTTCAATTTCTGCCTGTTGTAGCTCATCCTTCCAGTGTGTACCACTATGAAGAGCCTGGATTCAAACTACTGAAACTGTATTTTTCATACATCCTTACATGCACAAGATTTAGATCAATTCCTGCTTTCTAAATACAGATTAATATCACTCCTAAACAATGCATGCAAATAAGAAAATAATATATTCCCAAAATCCATAGTCAGGGCTTTAAAAACCCCCATCATTTTGCCCTTAGAATAATGTTTGAACCCAGCTGTTTGGCTGGTGAAGAGCCCAGTGAAATGCCCACACTCCCAGGGTATGAAGGCAGCGTGCACAAAGCACAATTGTGAAATATTTACAAAGCTTATAGGTACACAGGCTAGGGAGAATGAATGATTAATGCTAGTAGACATTATTAAACAATAGAAAATCAAGGTAAAAGCAGAAAAAAATCCCTTTTAAGCCACAATATAACTTTCTGAGTCTGTTCCACCACGAGACTGGCAGCTCTTTATTTGCTCCCTTCATCTCTAGCTGACACTTGCTCAAACCTCTCAAACAATATTCTCCTCTAGCTGGGAGAATTATTTGGTTTATTGCTTCCATTATCACACAGTCAGGCCATGAGATTTCAGGCTGTTGATTTCTGCCAGGGCACTGCACAGAGCATGCAGGAAAACACAGAGACTTCAGATGTTCTCCAAGTCACAGAAAAGCAGGAAAGCTCTAGGCAATATTGAGATCACCAAAAAAATTGATCCTGCTGGTCAGGAGCAGCCAAGAAAAATAAATTCCTCCCTCTCCTCAGAGCACCAATAATTTGGAGCATATGCAGGCTGTCCCTTGGGACTCTGGAGAGGTTCTTTGTTTTAAGAAACATCCCTGAAGCTCCTACAGGAATAAATATTTGGGGAGAAGCCTATGCTGCAAAGATGAACCAGAAATCATCACGAAACTGGAGAAGAATAGGCTGGGGAAGTCCATATAATTCTGTCTGGTAACAATCTGTACCCATTTTCAGTAATAAGAATAAGAATAATTAAAGCTGTGCAAGACAAGTTCTTCTACAAACCATGGACGCATGTTAATGGCTAAACCCCACCACAGAGGCACCAGCAAGACAGCTGTGGAAACTCCTGAAACATATGATCTTGTTTAACTGCAAATTAAGAGCATCAGTGCAGGAATTCTTAGGTGAAGTTTCATCACCTAAATTACATCAGGAAATCAAATTGGGCCCCAGCATTGCCTTTATGCCCTACAAAAATCCAGCTATGTTCAGCTATTACTGATCAATAGCATTAATTCTGTAGCAGTGACTGCAACACTTGTCTTTGCTGAGAGATGTAGCACAGCCTGAGACCAATAAACCCATGATACAGTACACGAGCCTCCCAATAAAACACAAGGTAAACCTGTCTGTAAATGAAGAAAATATATTGTCATTTAGAAAACTAAGTGCCCTAAAATAATTGTGTGGTACGAGCCCGGGCTCACCAGTGAGTATTCAGAGGTGATTCTCTCTCTG
Organism: Aegithalos caudatus; assembly: GCA_013389925.1. Lineage (NCBI taxonomy): Eukaryota > Metazoa > Chordata > Aves > Passeriformes > Aegithalidae > Aegithalos > Aegithalos caudatus. Next base: position 44,068 of record WEIU01012253.1, on the reverse strand, counting down.
ATCAAATTACAGAGCTTTTCAATAATGGCTTTATGACTTCCATTACATTAAATGCCACGGTGCCTTTATCAACAAGAAAAACGGTACCTGCAGTGCCAAGTGCAAAATTTATCAGCCACCACCCCTGAATGAAGAGAGCACTGCTGGGTGCTGATGCTTTTCCAAACACAGGGATAAATTAAGGTTACTGGGTTGTAAGTAGATCATGAAAAGGTTGACTTGAGGCATTATTCACCATCCTCTGCCTCATGTCCCTGGGGGTGCAGTATGGCACAGAGCTGCTTTTAGGGAGGGTCCTCCCAGGGTTAATCCCACGAGGCTGAGAACAATTACTGAGCATGCCATCCTGCCACACATGGCAGCAGCCTTTGTGAGCAGCCTGGGATAAATCTTTGGGCACATGCTTGAGGACAGACATGGCCTGAAAAGGAGCAGACACCCCAGCACTGCTTGCAGGTAATACATCAGATTAAACCACCACCTATAAGTTCATCAAAAGCCTGGAGCTAAATAAAGGCTTGTATGCCAAGCACCAGATCAAACCTACTTTAAAATGAGATATAAATATGCCTCAATCTTTTAACCAAATTGCTGCATCCACTTAAGCATGTGTAGAACAGGAGCAATGATAATGATCTCCTTGTAAGATAAGCAATGACTGCAGAGTATTTTAAAAACCCTTTGATGTTGCTCTGCTACAACAAGATGATATCATTCCTATTGTCAGCCTGGGACACTCGAGGCTCTCTAAAAATTATATACAGCTCTGACAAATGAAGGAAGCAGACTGAAATCAGCCAAAGGACAAAAGCTGAGATGTGAAAGCACTTACAAACAAGGAGCTGAATAAACTCAATTTTTGGCTGAAAAGACTGTTTGAGCCTAGAAGTGAGAATTGTCAGCATTGCCACTATTGGCAAAATTATCCTGGGATTTCATCTCAGAGCACATTGACAAATTTCCTCAAGATGGCAGGGAGGAATTTAAGTAGTTGATTTTGGAAGCATAACCTCTAGCATCAAACTTTTCAAGCAGAATTTGATGGTGTGAATAGGGCATCCAAAATTGTGACAACTTTAACTATGATGGACAGATTCTTGGCTAGAATCCCAAAAAAGCCCTTAAGGAGGTAGGGACTACAGTTTCGGCATCTTACATTTAAGGGATCTAAACTTCTTCATGTAAAGATAATTTAAATTTTAAGCTGTCCTGAAATAGTCCCAAGTAGACCAATGTAAATAATTTATTTTTCCATTAAAGAACCCGAACACCAACAAGTTTACCCAGAATTAAATACTTGGCATCATCTGAAACAAATTTTTTTTTTTGATGCTTAAGCCTTCAGTTTCAGCCCATTTTGAAAGGCAAACAACAGTTTAAACAAAAAAGCAAACATTTGTTTGCAAAGATAACAGTTCTTTTAAAGACTTATTTCTTGAATTAGCTAGAAAATTAAAGGGTTTGTCTATTTTTCCTTCTCAGCAATAAACTACGTGGTACTACAAGGTAGAAAATAAACAGACCAGGTCCTTGGGAGTGTCTGTGACTGCATCAAAGCTGGAAGATGTTGTGTTCATCTACAATTTACCACATTAACCAGCACTGGATGGTTAAAATGTCACCATACATGTTCTTCCCTTTTTATTATTCCAACAGCAGGGATTTTGATGGACAGAGGAACATCTACTAGCTTGAGATCTTGACATCTGTTTTTTCATGAAGTCAGACTAACACAACAGGGACACTTTGGCCAATATTTGCCAAAACAGGATTTTTCATCTCAAACACACACTGACCAAATTTCTGGGGGGAAAGGCACTTGGAGAAGCTTCTTCTTTCATCTACCTTTTTTTTTTTTTTCCATTTTATTTTATTTTTCCTTCCTCCTTTCTCTGATGCCCTTTTCCAGAAAAGCAGTAGCTAAAAAAACAATTTTCTACATAATTTAATTCCTGTTTCAACTTAGCAGAACTCAGCCCCATGGCATCATTTGAATATGGTGGTTAACAAATAATTAAAAAGAGCTCCTACTCCTTGCCTATGGGTGACACAGGGGCCAGGAAGCCACAGGGTCGCTTTTGTCTTCCCTGAAAAGTTCTTTGGAATGGGCACCCTGAACCACACAACTTTGCCAGCATAAAAAAAAAAGGACAAAAGACAAGTTAATTTCACCTTTTTTCTGTGGGACAGAAAAATTTACCTTCCTCTTCCCTCCCAAGGGTTAAATCTCTCTGATGAAGTACAACCAAGGCAGCTGTTTCCTCCCTGCCAGGCTGCAGAGGTGACTGAGTGCCTGAGGACATGATGGGATGCCCATTTGGCCAAAAAGAAGAACAACCAGAATTTAAATATAACCCAGAAAATAAATGGTAACAGCATCTCCCTACATCTGTTAGGCTTTTCCAAATCCTGATATACAATCCCTTGAATCTCAGGGGTATTTAATCCCAAAAGGAGTTGAAATAAAATTTCTTTTATTGTCATCTGCTTTACTGTTTATCAAATTAAAAATACTCCCTGCAGGTACTTCTAGGACTTGATTCATGCCTTCAAAATGTCACAGAGTTGGTGCATGCAGCCAGTTTTGAGAGAGAATGTAAAACCATTTCTTCCTGCACAGTTCCTTCTATCTTAGGGTTTAAAAATGCTTTAACCTATTGCATCTCTGCCAAGCAATATTACCTCAGCTGTGGATGTAAATTGGAGAATAAACATTGAAATTATGTGGGCAGAGGTGTGCAGAGTAATTCAAGAGAAGAGTTTTGAGTTGTGGTTTCCAGGTGTCCCGTAACAACCCTCCCTTTGAAAATCCAATTCATTTTTTTCACTTGGTAAAACAGACAGCATTAGCCTGTTCTCCTTGAAAAACAGAAGCCAACAAATTTTATACATCCTGCTTAAACACTCACAACATCAATTGCACTGGAGCACCATAATTATTGTTTATTAAGGCATAAGGGCAGGTAGAATCAGAGAATATCCTGAGTTGGAAGGGACCTACAGGAATTGAGTCCAGCTCCTGACCCTGCATGGGACAACCCAAAAATCACACCAGGTTTTTGAGCTCTGTCAGGCTGGTGCTTTACCCATTCCCTTTGCCCATGCCCCTCCACCCTCTGGGGGAAGAACCTTTTCCTGATACCCAACCTAAACTTCCCCTGACACTTTTAATTATTTAAAGGGAAGAGAAAGGACACAGGTATCTTTTAATTATGGTTTTGCGCTCTTTCCTCTGCCACAGCCCACAGTTACAAATTGTTTCCTTGCAGCTGTGACCAAAGAAGCTGGAACTCAATGATAAAGGATCAGAATTTCAGCCTCTCCAGAGTTTTAAGAGACAGATATTGACCTCTCTAGAGATAATTGAAACTTGTCTTCCCTTTTTAAAATGAGTCATATCCCTCTTTAGCCTTCAAATCTATCAGAACAAGCAACCGAATTTCTTGGAGGCAGGACATGAAACCATCATCAAAAAACTTGAAAGCTGATGCTAAATCACTAAGTGCCAAGTGCCTTTCTTGCTTTAATTCAATAAACCGATCCCACAGCAAAAATAAGAGCAAGGACCATCCCTTTCAGCATTCCTTAGAGAGTGAAAACACAGGAAATTAGGAGTGTATCTTTTTGCCCACCAGCTGGAGACAAAAAGTGAGGGAAAGATCTACTAATGAGGTAAAAAGGAGTTGAACATGTTCTGGTTCCAGAGTAGGTGTCATCCTCAAAACACACCATTGAAAAGCATATTTCTTTTCATTTTCTCACTCTTGAGAATTGAGAGCTGCAATAAAAATACACTCAGGGCCCTGTGCATCAGCTACCCACAGGCTGATGTAACTTAATAGCGATTTGGCATCTGCATTCCAAATCTTAATGCTGCATTTCTAAAATCTGGAGATCACAAGAGCAAAAAAACTGGCAGGTTTGGAAGATAATTATCTATTAAAATAAGGCATGGAAACAAACAAAAATCCTGGGAAATAGAGCCACCTGCATTGACCAGTTTTGTGACACCAAGATCCTTGAGAAATTTTTCTGTAGGCATTTAATCAAATATCAAAGTGAACTAGCACCCTACTTAATCATATTGATTAAATGGAGTTAAGGTGTATATTCTAAAATATGTCTTTTTTCATATATGCATCAATGTTGCACTGAGCTTTACCCAAAAGTAATTCAAGGCTCTTTTCCTTAGCTCTTGTTCTAAGGATGGCACAGGAGTTTGTGTCACTCCCAAGCAGTTTAGTTTGCTGATATGGTAAGCACATGAATTAACTGCAAACAACCAATGAAATAAACCTAAATAAAGAAAAAAATGGGGGGAGGTGGGGGGAAACAACAAAACCAAACAGAAAAAGAATCAAACAAAGAAAACAAAACAAAACAAAACAAAAAAAAAAAAAACAAAAAAAAAAAAAAAAAAAAAAAAAAAAAAAAAAAAAAAAAAAAAAAAAAAAAAACCACACCAAAAACCAGAACACCAACCACACTTACGTACACACACACACACACAATAAATAAATAAATAAATAAAACCAACAAAACCACACCCAAACCGTTCCAACCATGCACAAAAAAAAAAGTCCTGCTTCAAAACATAAAGAACCAAACAAACAGAAATGAGCTCTCAAAAAAACTACCCATGCAGGGTATCCAAGATATTTTTAGCTCTACAGAAGCTCAGATCCACAACTTAACTCAAATATACAAGAGAGATAACTAACACAAACATACTTTTCTGTGGATTAAAAAATGCATTTTGCACTGACCTGTCTACCAAACATAAGTAAACCCCCTTTGTTGTATAACTTAAGTCCCAATTTCAGGTTATAACAGGCAGGTAGCAAACAGATCCTTGAATGGAAAGATCTGGGGTTTTCTGCTGACAGGCCCTCATTTATCAGTCAAAGGCCAAAAGAGCTGTGCCACTTTTGCCCTTCAAACTCCACAGAGTTCCACAGAAGAAACCTTTTCTCACACCACACATGTGGATATACTTATTATACACACACATAATGCTTCTATATTAACCTTTAATCCAAAGTTTTTTGTTTCCATGGAAACAGCAGCAAGCAACTCTGTGTCAAAGTCCTGATAATTTCTTCATGAGCATGAAATGGATGAGCATCTGCTGCTAACACAGATTAAAAAGGACTAACAATAGGAATGCAAATATTTTCCCTAACTTCAGGTTTTGATACTCTTTCTTTCAAGAAATATCTATGGAAAAGTCCAAACGAATTTCTGGATTAAACTAAAGTCCATCGAAGCACACTTTTTTTGAGGAATGAGAATCTGGAGGCAAAAGGTTAATTAAGAAGTGCTTACCCAAAATTATTTTTCACAGATCTACAATGCAGAACAGCAAGGTTAGATAAGATTCTAAGAACTCCAGTTTCCAAGCATGGAACAGTTTAGGTGATCCCAATCAGTGGGATTGCTGAAAGGATCAGGACTGGGAGCTGAACAGGTCCCAACCAGAAGTGTCAAACAAAAAACCTTTGATAAAACACTTTCCATATGAAAAGGACCTTCAACACAACTGTTTTTCTCAGTAGGTATCAATAAACACATCCCAATAACTTGCCAGATTTCTGGTCCGAGTCAACAATTGGCAGAAGAGGAATGAAGGTATTTTCCAAAAATTAAAATCTGAAGTGAAACATATCCATGCTGGATGTTTCATCCTTCAAACACCTCTCATGCAAACATTGGTACCTACCACCAACAGTCTCAAGTGTTAGCAAGAGTTTTGTGGGGAAAGCAGCAGGAACACTCAGTAGTTATAAAACTCTCCCAAAGTCCACGCATTCCTTTTTAATATTTCCATATTAATACACTCTGTAACCTAATATACAAATTTTTAGCAGCTTCAAGCATCATCCAAAGGCAACACATTTGGAAGAAAGAGCCCACCTAACATGTTCCTTGAACCTATTAGCACACAGAACATCACATTTCAAACAGAAAAAGGGATGTTAAAAAATTATTGATGTCAAATCCAAGTAATTAATACAGGTAAAATAATGTCAGCAGGCCTGGGAAAATATTTGAAAATAATTATTTTATCGTCTTACAGATTATTTCTGCTATATGCCAGCCTTTAAAATAATAATAATGTTACATGAGAAGCAGCCTTTAATCCAAAGCTCTGCATGTGTGAACTGCAGGCTTTGAACACTTGCACTCTTTTTGTGGATATGAAAGGGTGATATGTGGGCTTTGATCTTTTAATAACTCTGCTTGAGAGGGTTTAACCGTATGAATTAACCGTCGGGGCTTCTGAAAAACATTAATTAATTCCACTCTAGAAATTATTATTAATATTATATAACCACATTACATAAGGCAGGGCATCCAAGCTTTGCATTCATCTGGTGACTTCTGTGGAAATCTTGGGAGCTGCTCTGCATGACAAGGAGCAGAAAGCCCTGCACAATGCACTTGGACACTTAACAAGTGGAACGTTCAAATCGCATTACTGCAGAAGTAACAATTTAGGGGGACGCCCTCAAAAATTTAGTGGGAATAATTAAAGGAAACTGAAATATGACTCTTTTTCATTTTCTTTGAACTGAGTGAGTTAGCACGATATCCTTTGTGTTTTTCAGACAGTATTAATTTTCAGGACTGTGAGGGGGGAAGGCCTGCAGGGCAAACTTGAAAAAGATTAGTCTAATTCAAGTCCTGTGTACAGAAGAGAGAGTTTTATCTGTCAGTTTGAAAGAGAACTTTAAAGAGGTTGTGATATGGAGTGGAATTATCACCACTATTAATTGCACAGGCATATTAAAAAGACCCTGGAAAGTGACCTCCTCTAATACAGAGAATGCATGGAGAAAAATATGTCTTAATCTTCTTTTCTGCACCGAGATAAATGTCAAGTGTATCTATCACCTCAATTAACCATAGGAAAAAAGCTGTCAAAATCTAATTCTTTTTTTGACAAGGCGTTTATTCCGAAACCAGCAGAGGGAGAAACAGGCACTTGTATTAGAAAGAGATGAGTGTCAAAGGGTTCTGAAACACATGGTGAGTTTTCCATGTGCGAAATGCTGATTAGAACCATGGTAAATCAGTGCTAGTGTGTTCTGGGTTTGTTGCCTGAGCTACAGGAAAACTGAGGGCTTTGTGGCACGGTTTACTTCAGCACTGAGGTTACATTAACAAAGGAATGTTTTTCAGCTACAGCACCATGCAAAATGCAAAAGACCCGGTGAAGTGAAAGGACATGAACTTCAGGAACATTTAAGGCTATTTTACAGAATATTGTAAAACATATTTATTGTGATAGTTTATTTGCTCTTTGATTTATTTTTTTTTCTCCTTTAAATGGAAATGAAACCTTTTTGTGCCTTTCCCTGTTACATCCATGTGATCTCCTCAGGGTATTAGGATGGATTCACCTCTCATTAGCTTGAGTCACATGCAAAGTTTTCTTCTGCTACCCTGGAATTTTGCAGAAGACCAATAAAAGGCATTGTAGGAAAAAATATATTTACACATCTTTCATAACTGAGCTTGGAAAGCAAAATGACTGACCTACTAATAAAACTTTCATATTAACAGCAGCTTGAAAGAATTCTGCCACGTAATTGGTACAACCAAACATTGCTTCAGTGAGAAACCATGCAGAAGAGGAAAGCTGCCTATTTAAAGCAGTGCATTTAGAAAGAGCAATTTGGGATCGTGAGACCGCCTTTAAATCATCCAGATTTCCTTATTTTCAGAATTTGATGTGTGCCTGGTATCAGTGTGTGCATTCAGGTGTTTGAGACTCCTGCCTAAAGAAGAGATTTGGAGCTGTTTTTAGAGTTACAGTAAAGCTTCTTGTGCAAGTAATTTTAAGGGAAGAGAGGAATGACTGTAAGAATTGAGATGGAAATGCAGCAAAGGTCTGGGATTTTCCAGCCTCCAGTGCTAAATCATACCATATTTATCAGGAGGAGATGAGTCTCAGGGCAGTGTATGATGTCCTTTGCCACCACCCTTTTTCCAGGAACAAACGATGCCCAGAAAAGCTGGATCTGCACACTGGAAACGTACGTGACCTACGGTGTTTGTCAGAAGATAGAGGTGCATTCAAGGATTAAATCAGTTGCATCTCACAAAAAGGACAGGCTTCCCCAGGGAAAGCTCTGGGATTGCTTGTCAGCTGTAGCACAACTGAAAAACAACAGATCAGTCCTCTGCTTGTTTATGTTGTCACATGCTTCTGAATTCAGTGGCACTTTGTCATCTCATGTCACAACTGGCTCCCTCTTTCCATGAGAGTCATGCAAATAACAGATCATAAAAGTGTAATAATACAACCAGGAGTCCTCAAGCAGGTGCCTACTCCACTTTTTTTTTTTTTTTCCTCTCCTGATTTAAATACTACTCCAAAATAAAACTTGGCCAAGTCAGAATCATCTCAAATATGTTCCTTTTCTAAATATTCTGTTAATACGAGCAATAGATAAGCCACATAGTCCTGCTGGCCACAATTACAGCATGTGTATGCCTGCTAATATAAAATTGTTCAAAAATAAAAGCAACACAAATATTTCTGAAAATATAGATCCTGCAACTTGAATTATTTCTAGAAAGTACAACAAAGCAAACAGCCCTTGTGCAAATATAAATGGTAAAATCAAGGATTTTAGGCAATAAAAAGACTTTGAGAACTGAGAAATTTTCTCATTGATCTTTTTTAAACCCAGCCACAGGAATTTAAATAGAAAAGTGTTGGTATGCTGGACAATGATATGAATAAAGTATAAGATGATCAAGCATGTATAAAAATGTGTTTACTCTTTCATAACCATTCAATTCAACATCCCTTCCTATTTTCTAAGCTTCAAACACTCAGGAGCCCTCAGTTAAAACACAGATTCACTTTCCCATTTCCCACACACTGCATCAGCTGTGCCAAGAATAAAACAAAATAAAACCCAACCAAAGCAGCCCAAGAACCTGGAATTCTCTTTGAATTCCAAGAAAGAAAAGTCCTAGGCACTGAAGCTTTAATAACATATTCTAAATTAGATCTAAATACACAGCAAAGGTCCATAACACCCACTGACCCTCAGCAGTAAAGTGAGATAGTTCAAATTTGTTCAATCCTGCTTCGGACTGCAGATTAACCTTCCTTTAAATGTGTCTCTTGTGAGGTCAGAATGTGCACTGAGCTCACCTGGCTCGCCCAATGCCTCACAATTTCTGGGTCACAGCATTTCTGTGCATGTCAGGACAGGGGGCTTGTCCTCCAGGGACAACATGATGGTGCAGAAGCAGGGCTGGGCCACAGAGCAGAGAGGCTCCCCTGCAGATCTGGGCATGCAGCTTCTGTCTGGTCAATGCATTCTGGACCAGCATCAAGAACCTGAGCCACAGCTGCTCTTTGGTTCTGATGCAGGTGCTGAGAATTCATCAAAAACATCTCTAGATCCCATCCAGCCAGAAGAAAATATGACTTTGAACCAGCTAGGATCCTGATCCTCTCTGATTCCTGCTAGTACATTTTTCTTTGCCCTTTTCACTCCTCTTTTCCTGGATCTACACCTGCACTTAAGGAGATTCTTAGGAAATGAGTTTCCATTACCAAATCAGGGCACACACTCAGCTCCACTCACTGCTCACCATATCACAGATCATCGTGTAACAGCTCCACTGGTGCTGGCACTCATTTTAAGGCAGCAAGAGAGACACTGGACAGTTCAGGCACTGCTCCTGTGTCCCTGCCTGAGCTGCAGCCCTTATCTGGCAGGGCACCAAACAGCTTGTCTTGAGCTGGGGTTTCTCACCCACTCCATCACCCAATTTTTCTGAAGTTAATACTCATTCCTGACACAGGATTTACCCATCTAGCCAGCGCCTGGGCAGGAACAGAGCAAAACCTCTGTATTCTGTCTCTTTTGAGGCATCTGAGGCACTGACAGGATTTAATTCACATGTGAATAGTGGCATCATAACACAGGACTGACTCATTCCAAACTCTTTTGAACAGAAATTCATAAAACTAACTTGCATTTAAACCCTAAAGCTTTTCTCTTGTTTAAAAACAAACAAAAAAGTTTACTCTTAAAGAGAATTTCATAGGGTTGTGGTGTTTGGACCTCTCCACCCTGGGAAAGAGATAAGATCTCAGATTTTAAGAACAGTATCCATATCACTAAATGAGTTCAGGGAATTGGAACAGATATGAAGGTGCTCTGAGGGGATTCTTTGGGGAAGAGATTATTGAGAAGCTGTGTATTTGCTTTAATCACAACTGTAAAAGCCTGCTCAAAGCACTTGGTTATTTCATAGATTTTAAAATTATGAGAACAAGGGCCCTTAACTACAAGGGCCAGAGCAGAGTGTGCATTTCTGCAACCTGACTTGGCCCCTGCCATCCAAATACTCTGAAGAGTGTTCATTGTGGAGGAGCTTGAACACTACAAGGAAGAATTCTTAGCTAGAAAAACCTGCTTGATCTGACACCAGCACACTTCTGTCATAGCCCAAGGTTAATATAACACAGAAATAAAAAGATTTAACTAGACCTTTTGATTCAAAGACCTCTCATCAGTTTCTAGTTAAAACTAGTAAATATTAGGCAATTGTTTTCGTTCACTGAGGATAAAATAAAAATTCTATCTGAAATGTGCAGTGTTTGCCTTCCCCATTTCTGTTTTTGTGTCCTGAATTGGAAGATTTAAGGGGGTGATAGAGATAGAACCAGGATTAGCAACCCAATAAAATTTTATGGTGAACAGGAAAGCATGAAGATTTGTATAAATATTTGCAGAAACTGAAAAGAGCAGATGCACAATCAAATAAACCAGAGGATGTGTGTACACTTGCTTTTAAAAGAAAACATTTCTCTCCCAACCTCAAAAAACAATGAGACAAAGAGAATGCTTTCATCAGCTGGACAGCTCCAAAATCCTTCAGCAGTCTGAGCTTGTGGCCAAAATAAAAATTATTAGGGAAAATATCTTTGTGGAAAGAAGCTTCAAAGCATGTTATTGTCAGTGGAGACTTGAAGGTCTGTTTGTCCAAAGAGACAATATAGCCTGCTTTGATAAATACTTACATAACACAGCCTTAAAAGTAACTCTATTGAACCCAAAAAGCAGAAAAATCAGGTGAAATGATACTGGCATCATTTCAAATGTCCACACTGACACCAGCTCTGTTCCCTGAGAGATTGGGCCCCTGCCTCAAGCAGATATCCCCAATTCATGTGTCTGCATCACTCCTGTTTTCCCTCTAATGTGGCTTTGCAGAGCCGTGCCAGTTCCTACTGAGTGTGAGAAGATTCACAGAGTGTGAAATCTTGCAAACTAAATGAGCCATAGGAACAGTTTGCACAAATCCCATATGATCAGCGTGGTAACCCAGTCCCCATGTATGTTATTTCCATTATTAGCAATAGCAATTATTCAGGCAAAGAAATGACAGAATAAAACCCCTCGCTCCGAGTGTTTGCACAGCACCGGCTCTGAAAAAAAGGATTATGATGTTTTTCCACGTACAAAGGACAACTGTATGCTAATGTCCCTCCCTTTCCTTCACTAAGCTGCAGGGAAAGAGGCTTGTCAGGCTCCTGGACAGCTCACACTAATGCAAGGAGGCTCTCTCAAGCAGGCAGGCTGCAGAAAATGAGCTGAGGCATCCTGAGTGCCACAGACTTTTGATGGCAGCTGGAAGGGAGGAACCTGTCAGTCAGGGGAAGCCCCAGGCTGGGGAGCAGTGCTGAGGAAAGGGGTTTAGTGGGAGCTTTCTGCCTCTCCTTATTGCCCAAGGAGGGTCCAAATTTGCTCCCCAGCATGGGGAATCTTGAAACTGCATCCCTGCTTTCCACCAAATAGGCACCAGAGCAACCTGAAAATTTCAGTTTAGGTTTTCTCTGCCCCTGACCCCAGAGAATTCAAGCACTGCCACCTGGAGCTTTGCTGTGCTAGAAATCAAAGCAGTATTTCCAAGTGATGACCACACAGAAAACCTCAGACACTCATTAAAATGCACAGCATAATAAAAGAATTTACCTAGAGGAAGACAAAAGAATGGAAGAACTGTTAATAAAAAGTGTCCTATTTCTGAAGAAACTAACAGGTGAGAAATTGCATTTTCACAAATGAGGTGACTGTTCCTTGACAAACATGTTGAAACAAGTTTTAGTTCTACTTCAGTTCTACTTCATTTATTTATCTTTGGATAGAGTACTGTGTGTAGTTAACAAGCACAGGTTGCTTTGAAGTCTTTGCTTTTGGATTCTGGTTTTTTAAGGGATTGGGGTTTTTTCTGATTAAGGGACTTTGAGGGCTCATCTTTCTTGGCATGCTTCTAAGGACTGTAGTTTGGATTTGTTTTCTCTCTCTTTNATTAATCCTTTCTCTTTTTTTTTTTTTTTTTTTTTTTTTTTTTTTTAATTAAGCTAAACATGATGTCCTGTTAAGTTTTTTCCAACAAATTTAGGAATGGAAGAAAAGAAAGCCATACCCCAATCTAACATTGAAACATTTGTCTGCCCAAATATAGGCATTCATTTGGCTAAGTAAAGATGTCCAGTTTGCAATCAAAATCAGAGATGACAATGACAAGAGAAGTGGAAGGTGTGGGACAGGAAACCTTTGACAATCCATCACCATCTGTTCAAATTTCACCACCAAAAANNNNAAAACGGGGAAAAAAAAAAAAAAAAAAAAAAAAATATCTGTGCAACTGAACCTTGAGGAGACAGTATAAGATTTTCAGATGCTTTAGAACAAAGATGAAAAACACTGATTAAAATTCATTTTGAGTCCCAGTAGGCTCATTTTCAACCCACCCATTTAAGCAAGTTTTGCAGAAACACTTGGCACAAAAACCTCTTAACCTGTTACAGATCAAGTGGGGAAAAAACTGTGGGTTTATCCCTGAAGCTGAGAATTCAAGTAGTTCCATACCAGGTGAGTGCAATAACACTGTTTAGGATGAGCTTTATCAAGATAGCTTCAAGATTTACTTCTCTTAAGGTGGCATCTAAATATTAAATCAAAGTAAACAGATCTGCAACAATGATTATTTTGGGGTTCCTTCCCTGCCTGTGAGTAACATCCCTTTGGCACTAACACATCCCTTTCATATTTAATTATGGATACACTATTGCAGACACACCACAGATTAATGACTGGGGAGGAGTCCTTGTAAATCATGACACGTACAACTGAGTTCCTCTTTCTTCCTCTCTCAATGCCTACCTCTAATGCTTGCTCAATTAGGTTTCCCTGTCAATACTCTAAGAAAATATGATGCACAGACTGAAGGTGATCTCAGTGATGGCATCAATACTTTCAATCTAATGAATATGAGCAATGAACTCCTCTAAAATTAATGTCAGTTTTCTGGGAGTTTCTGCTTATTTTTTTTTCCCTCAAAATTTCTCCTCTCTTTTTGTCTTCTTAAGGTTTGGTATCCAGCAGTAATTTCTTCCTTTTCTGATTCATGCAAGGCTCAGCTGGGACAGGGGCAGGGTTACAGGGCTGGTACAAAGGACCTGACCCAGGAAGGACCAAGCACACACTCAGAAATCTGAGGGAGATCGCTTGCAACTCTGGCTGCATCCAAAGACCCACATTTACCTCTGGGAGGAACAAGAATCAAGCTGCAGACCCCACCATCCCAAAACAGCCTCAAAACCACAGCTGTGACAGAAGTCCCTTTCCTGCATCATTCAATTTTATAGGATCTTGAGTGCTGCTTCATTACATGTCCTAAATAGAGCTCTAATATTGAGATGTCTTGATTCATCTTTTGTATCTGGAGATGATCATACATTGCTTTAACCAGCCTTGCAAACTAGCCCCAACCTAAATAAAGAGCATCAGAAAGATGAAAGAAAGAGCAGACTTTTTTGTGGTTGAAAAAGAAATAGACAAATAACATGCTTCTAAAACATTTTTGGAAAAGGCTCAAGCTTTCCTGTATTTCAAAACCAGTAATTATACAGGCATTGTTCAAGAGAGATAAAAATTATCTTTCAACGGAAGATTCTTAATCAAGACTGCAAGATTTAACTTTCTCCCTAAAAGAGGTGCTGTGCTGCAGTCATTGCTCACTGGGCTTGGTAAAAAAAGTTATCAAATCCAGCTGCATTTTAGGTCAAGATGAAGTAAAACAGCTGAAAGTGATCCTTTCCTGCTTTCATATCTATGTCTCCAAAATCTAGAAGCTTTTATTTAGTTCACTTGGAATCAAATTATCAGGAAGCAATTAGCCTTCTTAAAATGGAAAAAGGCTACATCATGCTCACTTATTTTTAATACTTCTTATCACATACAACAGGGAATAGTCAGGATAAAGGGAGAAAAAGATCACTGCTCACAAAGAAAAGCATTCATTAGGCAGACACACAATACACCTCAGAGAAACCCACTGCCACTGCCACCTCATATTGCTGAGCTCTGAATTTATACACACTGTTAAAAGGGGTGCTTTTTGGAATTGGTGCCCTGCTAGTCTCCTTACAGCCTTGAGATCTCCCAGAGCACAAAGGACCAGGATAACTGGATTACTCTACATCTTATTTAAAGTGATGTGCCTTTGCAAGGCAGGACCTCTTCATTCCTCGGCATTACAGAAACACAAAATAAAGGAGACACACACAGATACTCAGAGATGGGACAACTAACACTGGCCTCTGGTGGCCTGTGCAGAAACTGGCCGAGCTCTGGAAATGGAAATTTCTGAGACAGGACCGTGCCTTGCTTTGAGAAGAGCCTACCCACAGTGCCTGGGGCTGTGGTGTTAATTAACCACCTGGCACCTAGGATCGAACAGCCCAAGAAACCCTGAGCTGGGGCTGGTTTTCCCAGGCCAGCCAAATCACAGGTACTGTTTAACCTCTCAAACTTTCCCCAGCCTCTCTCCCAGCTCTGGTTTGCTGCAGGAACAGCTTCTTACCCCAGCTCTAAGGTATTTTGTTCACAGAGTTGAGACACCTCACTCTGAATAAGGCAGCTTTGCTACAAAACCTTAGAGAGTTGGGCTTTGGGGTGAAATCTGCCCTTTTCCTCTGCAATCTGAAATGCAGGGATGCGGCCAGCAAGGATCCTGAGTGTCCCTGCTCCCAGCAGTTGGATCCCTTTTCCAGGTGCCTCCCTGCCAGTTCACAAGGATGCCCCTCCTTCCCCAGGGGCCTGGGAACAGTATTGCCGTCCCTTGTAACACCAGGACAGTCTCAGAGAACAAAAGCAAATGCCTACCCAGCTTTAACACCTAACTTTAGTGGAGGAAGATTTTGCACCAGCAATTCATCTACAGAAAACTGGGAAAAGTTTTTTTTAACTTATCCGACTGCTCCGGAAAAACTGCTTGGAACGCTCCCTGTGATCTGACACTTCTGACTGGAAATGTCTTTGGCCTGTGCATTGTTTTCAACTCCCAGATAAGCTGGCTTGCCCTGCTATTTTCACTGGGCCTATGCAGTGCAGCTGCAGACCCCTGATACCCCCTATATCATCAGGGGAACAAGAAGTCCCCATAAGCTGCCTCCTGCTAACCAGAGAGGAAGAAATTAGCCAAAGGCCCTGGTAAGCAATACCCCAGGTAATTCATGCTGCCCAGAGCTTTGCACGAGATTGGGTTTGCTGTATCTTTTTGTGCACAGCAATGGCCAATGCCCTTGCTCAGTTTCCCAACAGCTGGGGAAGAATTAATCTCACAATTTACTATTTATTTCAGCCATGCATCCATTTAAAACAAGAGGCAGGTTCCTCTTCTGCAAAGATCAGATGAGAACAGAGTCAGACAGCGAGGGCTGACTGGGACAGAGCCCCAGACCACCAGAGTGGTTCTCCTGGTGCATCTCAGACCAGCCACGTTTCCCTCATCCCCTCATTGCTGCAGGCACCACTCAGCACCAGCACAGCCACCTGGCAGCTCACAGGAGACGAGCTGGGAGGCCAGCTCCAGCACATGGGCTGCCCAGGCACAGCTTGGATCAGGGCATTCATCCTTCTGCTGCGCTGACAACATCCTCATTGTTCATCTGGGAATAAAAACAACCGCAGAGCAGCCACAAAAGGAAAAAAATACGTATGGCCACTCATAGCCCAACACACAGCTTTGTCTGGTCAGCGATACTGCCAAGAAAGACGTGGTGGCACTTGGCCAGAAAGCCTCAGCACAGCAACAAAACACGCCGAGAGCTCAAAGATGAGGTGGCGGAACCGGTCACGGGCGTTAGCGGCGGCGCGAGGAGCGCGGCGACGGACACGAGTGCATCCCTTCCCATCCATCCAGAGCCGGGCAGGAACGGCCCCGTCCATCTGTCAGGAGCCTGGAGACACGGCTGGGTGACAGGCAGGGCTGGCCAGCCTGACAGACCAGGCTTTCAGCACTTCATCAGAGCCGCTTCTCCAAGCGCTGCCTAACAACTGTCAAAGCGGCACCGCGCCGTAGGAGTTATAAAGACGTTTTCAAAGGACAGTAATGAAGTGGCTCTGTGGATTGCTAGGAAGAGCTCCACTCAAGCATGAGGGACTTGGCAGGGAATAAAGCATGGAGGCGAAAAATATAAGAAGCAGGTGATGAAAATAAATCCCTTCCTCCTCCTCCCAAGGAGATCTCAATCCTGAATTTTCAAGGAGATACCAAGTAGCTGAAACGAGGGGCTGCTGACAACAGAGGAACCTGTACATGGGGCACATGCAGTAACCACAGAGCTCTTGGGCTATGGGACTGGTTTAGGTCACTGGGAGGGCCCTATGGAGCACCCCCATATGGTGCTCTAAGTGAAAACCACTGGATTTTAACACTTCTGTTGGCACTTAATATCAAAGGATGAACTCTGGGTTGATGGGAACAGTTCAGCCTGCACGGATGCCTCATATTTGTGGGCTACTAAAGTTGCCTTCACAAAAAGGAAAAAGCTTTCCTCAAACAGCATATGGAGATATTCCCAGCCTTCTTCATTCCCCTTTCCTCACATTCCAAGTGAATGAGCCCTGATCTTTGCCTCAGCTACACCACAGGTAAGTCTGTGCCTAGGCAGCTCTGGTGCCTTTCTGATCCAAACTCACTGGATCCATTGCATTCTTTGGGATGATCTGGAAGGAGCGCACCCATCACCCAAAGCAGTTCAGTGTCACCTCACTGGTGTCCTGCAGGTCTGTGCCCAGTGACAGCACTGCCCTGCCTGCACCCTGGCCAGGTTCACCTCTGACAGCAAAGCAAAATCCACAGAGTTTTGGTCCCATGGATGGGCAGCATGCATTGGATGGGGAACAAAATCCTGTTAGTTCCCTGGGAATACACACAGTACAATCAAATAAAATAATAATAGAAATTAAAAAGTTAAGCCACAAACCACTATCTTCTGTATTGTCTAAGAAGCCAAATGCAGTGGCTGCAGCCATAAACCCCTTCTCTGCATTCCCTGTGAGGAATGGGCTGGTATAGCTGACACTTCATTAGTCATCCATTAAATACTTTCTACTGTTACAGCCCAAGGTGAGCCAGAGCCAGTGATCTAGAGTTTAGCAGATTAAAAGCACTCTCAGTTCCTGTAACCATTCTGTCCTGCAGTAGTTTAATTTCTCTAGGCTATCATCAACACATAAACCATTTTTGTAATCGTATTTGGTTCTACTTTCTATATGCAAGCTTTCATTTAAGTCTTGCTTTCATTCTCTTGACCATATCTTTTTCAGACTATTTTTTTTGCTACATCTACTGAAGGAGAAACTTATGCAGGTGTATAACCAGCAACCCATAAATATTCTATACAAATGCACTTTATAATGTGAGTAATAAAAATACAGTCCAGTCATGTCAAGCTGCTTTAGAGTTGTAAATGGATCAAAGTATTAAAACACTTACATTAACTTGAATATGTAAGGCTAGCCAAAATACCCAGTGAAAGAAAGCTTTTTCTGATAAATATTAGATTGATGGAAATCTTACAGCAGTTTCAATTGGGATTATAGGCTGGGGTTTTTTTTCCTACAGGTCTTGTCAAGAAGTGCCGGCCCAACTGTCTCTTCTGACTGAGGTTTTAATCCTCTTGAAATTCATGTACTGCTTCTGAAGGTAATTCAGCACCTGAGACTGCTCCACTGCTTCTCAGGGGAAAACAGGAGTCAGTCAGTCCATGACACCTTTCACAAAAAAAAAGTAATATTTACTTGCAGAAAAAAGATCACAAAGTAAATATCTGTGTGTTGGTGTGTGCACACACACTATAGATATATATGTGTAATTACACAAAGTATAAAAATAAAATTATCTCATGAATAATTTGAAAGTCAAAACAAAATGTCGCCCTAAACTCTTGGTAGCTGAGGTTTAAGATAACCTGCTCTCAGATCCTGAGTGCACCACATAGTCCTAAAGGTTCTGTGCCTCCTGGCTGCAAAAACCTGAGTTTTCAGACATTTTGATTTAAAAAATAACTGCTTATGTGAGGAAAAAATGCTCCAGAGCTGCCACTCACTGTAAGGACATGCAGAGAGGTGTTAATATGCAGGAACACTGAGATGTGAAGCCAGGAATACATTGCCTTGCCAGCCCATCACAATAGTTTTAACCACACAAAAAACCTGGAGGTTTTGGACATTTGGAATATTATTCACCTCAGCCATGGGATGAGTGCCCTCCTAGAGAAGAAACCCAGAACTGTTCAAGTTCCTGCATGAGGACTGCAGTGACTGACAGTGATGTGCAGCCCCTTGACTCCTTCCACCCAGATTTCAGCCCATTCCAGAATAATTCTACAACCAGTCTGTCTTTGGGAGAGGAAAGACAGCCAGAAAACACAAGATCAGTTTGGACCTAAATGGAAACCTAAAATAAAGATGGGGGAAGAGAACAGAATGCACAAATTCACCTTACAGAAAGGAAATTAAATGAGAGTAAGGAGCACTTAAGGGACCTGCCCCATCAGCAGAACTTGTCTATGAATGACCTGTGAATTAAATCACACATTCAATCCTGTAAGCCACAAGCCATTCTCTTATTGAGACAGCCAGAATTCCTCTTAAGGAGAATGATGGATTTTCTGAACAGAAGCATAACTCAGACATTTATATGGATTGGGTTAGTTCTGAATACCAGAGCCATACGATTAGATCCTTCCTAATGAGAATTTAACTGTTTAAAAAAGCAAAATAAGTTTTCTAAAAAACTATGGTGGTATTCAATTCAAAACAGATACAACAAAAGAATGTTTTAGACATCTAAGGCTCCCCTTGTGATGGGCACTGGTAAGGCTTTGCCTTCCTTTTATTTTTCATAAGAGTTTGTGAAGCCTTTATCAAGCTGGACAAAGTTCCTAATCTTTAAAGTTACTAGCTTCTCTGCATTTGAATTGATCAACTAATGCTGATTGCAATTTTTTCACTGGGACAGAATGCCATAGAATTGAAATAAGTTTATTGTTATATAAGCACACACATCACTTAAGGAAAACATTGTTAGTATTTTGTATCTCATACAAACCTTAGTTACATTTCCTTTGTTCAGTTTTATCACATAACTCCAAAACTAGTAGAGAATTCCCTGTGGTTTTCATGTGAACTAGTGAGGGGAAATTAACTTTACAACAGCATTTAAAAGATAATCCAATTTTAAGCATTAACTCTGCCAATCTAGCATATAAATTTTAGATTAATTGATACCAATTTACGTATTAGTGTTTAATTCTGGCTTGATGGCCTCTAGGGATGTTTCAGAATCTTGCCATGCTTCATTGATCATATACTGATATCAGTGAATATAATCAGAATGAGTGTATAAACTTACAATAGCAAAGCTGTGGCGTGGCAGGCAAACAGAAGTTGTTTTAGATGGTTTGCACCAATTAAAAAAGTTCAGCCAGTTAACTAAATACCTGAGGCAATCTTTCAGCCTTCAAAGTTGGAGAAAAGGTCTGTTTCAGCACCAAAGAGTAATTATATCCAGCCTGTGACTGGCAGCTGAGTTTACAGAAAGGTTAAGAAAGCCCTACAGGTCAGCATAGCCAAATAACACCGAGGTGCCTGCGCTGAGATAGCTTAGGAGAAAACAGTAATTGAGGAGCAGAAATGTCAACACTTCATCATAGTCCTTACCATTTTTACTGGGTTAGAAGAAAACATCTGATGCCCAGCTCCCAAACAGCCCTTGCAAAACAGTACCAACTGTGTTTGGAAGTAACCTGGATGTTCCATTTTCCTGGGGAGTCTGCTTTTCCCAGCCTTCCGACTGCAGCAGTTACAGCAGAAATTATTGAGTATGGAAACTTGTGGAGCAAAGAGTTATCTCCCTGAATCCTCTCCATTTCTTCAGGCTCTAATAACAGTTAAAAGCAGTTCTTCAGAGTCATTAAGAAAATGGTGGAGAGCTTAAGAAAAATATGGCTGGAGGCCATGTGAATACCATTTATTACTCTAGATCAAGACTTAGATCCTGTCATATCATTGTCCCCTAGTTTTATACCCAAGGAAAAGACCATGCACACACATAAGATGTCAGAAAGAAGGGCTGCCCCATGGACCAGATGATAAAACCACAATTCCAGCCCTAGGATATGGCTGCCATCCCATCCAAGAGAAAGCAGGGGCTGGAGAAGAAGGGCAATCACAGTAACTTAGACAAAATTTCTCCTGACATGGCTCAGTAAATGAATCACAGCATGAAATATTCCCTCTCCTCTCTCATTGCTTTTCTATTTACAAAAGGGAACGAGTCTTGCTAGATAACTCGGCTGTCCCACACGGGGCAAAAGGGGAGAAGGGTGGAGTGACTTAAAGCACAGCTTATGGCAGAATAAAAATGAAGAAACAGCCTCATTTGGCTCAAACAGCAGCAGTTAATATAAAAAAAAATCTTCAACATGCTCTCTGCACCAAGATGGCCACAGAATCACAGCTCCTTCCTGAGCTCATGGGATACTTTTACCCACAGGAGAAAAAAAAAAGAGAGGAAAATGTTACCATATCATTCTGAGATTTTAAGGACCTCTGTAGCACTGTCTGGAATAGAGAACTCAACTGATTTACTGCTCTCAAAGCAGGCAGGGGAGAAGGCACCCTCATGTTAGATGAAGACATTAAGTGAGGAAATTACTCTTATAGGAGTGAATTAATTTTCATTGATCTAATTTCCTGACAGACATACCAGCAGTGAAGCATTTACTAACTGTGGGTTCCTCCTTTGTCAGGTATCCCCTCCTCATGCTTTTTCTGCAGAGGCAGAAAAATAGAACTAAGGAATGGAGGAAATACTTAACATTTCTCTCAAATCACCAATTAGTGTTCCTCTGGGGTAAAAGCTGTCTCACGCTGATCACCCTTCAAAAAAAGATTTGCTGAATGCAAGTACAAGGATGGCATAATACAGAAATGCTGTTGGATTAAATTCCTTTGACAAAATACTGCATTTCTTTTTCTTTTATTTGTTGGCACTTTTAATATTCTTTGAGAGTAGCCCAATGAGTTTTACTTCAGTATTTAGCTGCAAAAGACTTCGTGATCTTTACCACTTCCTACCTAAGAAAAATTTTTATCACCTTTCTGCCCAAATGACAGAAATACTTCTTTCCTAACATCCAAATGCAAAAAAAAAAAATGGAGTTTGAGCAGAAGTCAGCAGCTTTATTTAATAAATATAAAATTCACATATCATATCTTTACCTAAAATAGGGTTGATATTCAATAGCAAACTTCTTAATTGCTATTTCCAACTAGGATCAGGCGCCCTATACTAGAGTATAGCAGAATCTGATCTGTGGATAAGAAATATTTGAAGGAAGGATTCAGCTCTCCTAACAACCAACCTTCAAATTCAGCACAAACTCACTGTGCATAAACAAAAGAAAAACATTCCTTCACTTTTTAGGGTGTTATACCCATTGCTGCTGACACACAACATCAGAGCAGAAGTTTATTTTAATTCCCTGGTCTTGGCAATTAAAAATAAATAACATTTTAAAAAATAAAATATAAAATAAAACATAAAATATAAAATGTAAAATAAAATGTAAAATAAAATATATAAAATATAAAATTAAAAAAAAATCCAATGACTGGTTTGCTTATTCATTCATTGTATTTCTAGATAGCCCTTTTTAAAAGAGAATATGTAAAATCTAGCTCAAGTACACACTCAGTATTAAGATACTAAAGGTTAATAAAACACCATCATAGATTCTAATTTACATCACCATATTTGAACAGCCATCCTTCTGGTGGAGGCACAAGGCTTGATCTTGGTTGAAAGCTTGGGACTCGCTGAGCTTTCATTTTTTTCCAGCCCTCTATAAATTTTTGGTATGAAATTTTAATTGACTTAATTTCACAGTCAGTCATGGAATCGTTTGGGTTTGCAAAGACTTCTGAGATCATCGAGTGCAAACATTAACCTCACACTGCCCAGGCCAGCACTAAACCATTCCCTAAGCACCACATCCACAACTTTTTTAAATTCCTCCAGCATGGGGACTCAGCCACCGCCCTGGGCAGCCTCCCAGGGCTTGACAAGCTTTTCAGTGACTGAGTTTTTTCTAATCACCAATCTGAACATCCCCTGGAACAACCTTGAGGCCATTTCCACTTGTCCTGTTGTTTGTTAATTTCGAGAAGAGACCAACATACACCTCACCACAATTTGCTTCCAGGTAGTCCTAAGGTTCTTCTAAGCCTACTTTGCCTGTAAGAACAACACAAAAGCAGCAGCTTGTTTTGGCATTGTGAGATATATTAAATACATCAGCCAAATGTTTTTGTTTAAATGAGACATACGAAATGCAGCCCTGGAACCCATTTATCCATGTGGATGCATGAAGGTGACAACAATAATTTAGCATCCCCGTGGCTATATGAAAACTTAAAAAAATAACTTACACTGTGCATAAGGAGCTGATGGAAAAATCTGCATTAGCTGAAATGGGAGCTCTTTACTTTCTGCACTTCCTCTCTGTGAGGCTGAACACTCCTGGTAATGCATTATTCTCCTCAGCCTTAGTCATTCCCATGCACTGGCACAAGCAGTGCTCTCATAACTTCCCATTTATCTGCACATCCAGACAGAATTTAGTCTCTACAAGTCCATTTCTAATTGTAATAATGGTCAAAATAAAGGTGCAAAGTCTTAGCAGCTGTGTCATCTGCTCACAGAACATGCAAGGACAAGAACATTCCCTGTCTACATTGGCAGTTCTGCTGCTGCCACTGAAACAGGGTCACCAGGAAAATTCAGAAAAGAAAGGAGAGAGTATTCCAGTGAGGAAAAAGTCATGCCTCACATAAACAGTACCTGAGTTTTCTACAATTTGAGAAATATCTAAAGAATTAAGGTTATTTACAAAACAGAGCAGTGTGTTGCCAGGGCACAAAAGGACTTGTGAGGTTCTGGTTACTTATCACAGTTTAAATCTGCACTCTCACAGGTCAGCTGAAGGGAGCCCTGCAGCATAAATGCAAATATAACAGAGTTTCAGCACTGAAAAGAATTCAAATACATGCCCACTGTGGCAGTTCCCTATCCATGAAAAATAAACCCTTCTTTTCTAATTTATTCCTATGACACAACAATTAAAAGTTCATCTCTCTTCCCCACAGCACATGGATATGACAATAATTTATTCATGCTGTTTTGTATATGAGTGTGCAAGACATTTTAAATACTGTCAGATCACTTTCCATTCCCAATATTAGATGAACTTATGATATTTATTGTGCTCTCTCTTCCTAACTGTGACATTTAAAACAAATCAGGACCTATTAGCCAGCAGCTCCAAGTCACAGAATGAGAGTGAATCTTGAAGCACAGCTCCCTTCTCAATACCTCCCCATCACTGCAAATATCAAATTGCAGCACATGGTGGAAACAGAGGCTTTCTTTTCAGCACACCCTTATACCAAGAAATCCAGATAGTACAGAATGGTATTTGGGAAAATGAAGTCTTGTAAATCTCTATCCCTTGAAAAGAAAGACACTGTGTGTCATGGACTCCAGAACACATCACCTCCACATAGCAAATCATTTCTGAGACACAAACATCAGCAAGGCTGATGACAGCTGCATGAAGAAAGCTTGGAAGAAGCAAGAAGAAAACCAATGGCCTTGTCAGATTTAGAGGGAGACAAGAGGGTGTTTGGGGGGCTGAAGGACTTGGTTATTCACTTTTAATTTAAGTAGGAGGAGTAAAGAGCTATCTCACTGCTTTTCTTCATGTTTACTTCAGGTACCAAGGGCAAAGTTTGAAGTGACCCATAGAAATTATAAGGGGTTTGTTCATTAGTGAGGCTATATTTGCAATTCAGTCATTGACATTTCACACAAACTTGTAAAATAGATCACACTTTTCCATAACCAAGCATTTTATATGTGGGGACTTGCTGAAATTCCACACATTTTCCTCTATATTATTCTAAAAATGAAAGATTTCCCTCATGAATACTTCTGAAAGCAAATTGCTGTCTGGAAAAATAATTAATGGAAACCCAAGTCTCCAAGAAGTGTGGAAAGATGTTCACAGAGTTCAGCACTGGAAAACCATCCTGAGGCTGCTCCACATTTTCACCTCTCTAACAACAGCAAACAAAGAATACTTGACTGGCCAGAAGGAAATCAGGAGTGTTGAATTATCACCTACTCACACATCACATTGTACAGCGATAAAACAAATTAAGGTTGGTAAACAAAGACTCCTGTGAGCACAACAATCAACTAAAGAAATGGTTTCATTCAGCATTAACTGGGACTCCATCCCTACACCAGAAAATATACATATATTTGAAGAATGTCTTATTTCAGTGTCCTAAGAACACTTCATAACAAATTGGCTGAAATGGCCACATCTATCTCTACTACGAGATGCATGAGGAAATTATTTTAATAATTTAACTCATCTTAAAACATGGAAAGAAAAAAAAAAAATAGGCATGTCATGTACCAGATTAACTTGGGCATTAACTGCAGGCCATTGAGAAGAGAATGAGTAATTATACTTAACTCATTGGTGATAACTCTGGTCTCAGTCAAGAGCAATTCTATTCAAGTTAGTCAAATGGACTGAGTTGGGATTGGTGTGAGATCAATATCGAGTTCAAGAACTAATGAAACCTAGGAGAGAGTTTTTATACATACTTTTGTTTCCAAGGAAGAAGGCAATAGGAGGAGAGGGAGTGGTTTATTGTCAGCATTTAAAACTTGGCTCAGGTTCAGCCCTTCTTTCCCCATAAAATACCAACAGGAAAATTATCCCCATAAAATACTCCAAGTAGCACTGGTTTTCCAGTGTTGTTATGGGGTCCTCGTTGAAATTCTGTTATTTTTTGTTAGGGGGAAATGGCTTTGCAGTTATTTTTAGTAGAAACTCCAGAATTTCACATTTTAGAAATTAAATAAAAGACTTTTTAAGAAAATGTTGTCTAGCCTAAGGATTTCAATACAGTATTAACAAAGCTTTTATTGCATAACATTTTCGTTAATATTTGCTTCACTTCTCATTATCCCACTCTGATTTTTGTAGTGATAGATTCAATTAACATCTCCAGGTTGAGTCTTTTGCATGTGATAGTGTTTGGTGAGTGATGTCTCTTTGTCCTTAAACCATGAGGTTATATTTTGCTATATTTTCTTTCCCTTGTCCAGTTGTAGAGGAGAGGAACAGAGTGTTTGTGGGTTTTTTTGTGGGTTTTTTTTTTTGTTTTTTTTTTTGGGGGGGTGGGGAGGGTGTCTTTTTCTTGTTGTTTTGGGTTTTTTGTTTTTTTTTTTTTTTTAAGTGAATAGCTTGCTACAATAGATACCTGTATTTTAAAACCCTACATGAAGATACATTTACTCCTCAAAATCCTAACACCTGCTAACAAATTTCCAGGCTGACATTTTCAGAGAATAATTGTGCATGCTAAAGCCAGCCCTTGAAGAACCTGAAATTTCAAACAGGCTAGAAAGTTTTTGTTTGCTTTTCAAATAAAATTCAATTTTAGCAAAAATACATTTGCACTCATCCCAGAGGTATCACACAAATTTTACCCTTTGCCTACAAACATTATGGG
The DNA here is from genome assembly GCA_013389925.1 of Aegithalos caudatus. Classification (NCBI taxonomy): domain Eukaryota; kingdom Metazoa; phylum Chordata; class Aves; order Passeriformes; family Aegithalidae; genus Aegithalos; species Aegithalos caudatus. The sequence continues at coordinate 18,080 of WEIU01012253.1, read as the reverse complement.
CCCCCACTGTCCTCCTCTGCATGGAACTGTAATTTAGTGTACAAATTACAAGGATATATAGAACACTAACATTTATGCTGACTATATGTATAATCTCTTGCAAAAGTATATAGCGATATAGACAATACAAAGCAAATTAAAATGTTTCAGTTTTGTCTTTTAAAACACTTGAAAATATGGATGAAGTCGCACTCTGCCTGAAATCATCAAAGGTTTAGAAAAATCCTTCCAAAGGTGATCTGTGGTGATCACTTCATGATCACTGCACACCTTTCTGAAAAAGCTCACTTCTCACAGCACGAGCCTGCTGTTTCATTTTCCAGCTTTGAAAGGACACACAAATCTAAAAGGTGAATTTGCTCTGGTAAACCAACAACCAAGCCACAAAAAAGGTCTCCCCCACCAAAAAAAAAAAACCCAAACCAAAAAAAACCACAAACCAAAACCTTATATCAAACTCAGCATGTAGATAGAGATATCCATGTTAGCATGGCAATGTTATTTGTTCAAGCAGTCCTGGGGATATTCACATGCTTGCACAATCACGTTCATTGAAGTGGTTTGACAAACCAGGCAGTGCTTCCAGCATGGGAAGTCTGAGATGATTGTGCTTATAGAGACAATTTCTGGCATGTGCAGAAAACCCTCATGGCTGATAGACAGAATCCTGTTTTCCTTGCAGTGGTGTCTCTGGAATATCCAGAGATTCCCAGAGAAACTGGCATTTATCCTCACAGAGCTGTTATTAAGTCCTGGTTTGCATCTCTTGCCCTTGCACAGAGTGGGATCAACAGGTTGGGGTTTATTTTTTGCTTTCAAGGGAATTATCATCCCATAGCTTGTGAAAGATAAATCTTGGAGAAACACAGGCACACACAACTTCTTTGCAGTGCACATACACAGTTATTTTCACATTGACATACATGATATCTAAAAAAAAAAACCCAACAAAAAAAACCAACAAAAAAAAAAAATCAAAATTCTTGTTCCTTTGTTCCTTGCTTCCCCATAAAAGAAAACACTGTACTCTCACCATCATGATTCCCCATATGGCAATTTTTTTACTGGGCTCCTACTTCCAAGGCAATGGTGCCTGTAACTAAGGTATATTCTTCAAAACTAGGAGGCAACACAAAAAAAACCAGGCAGAGAATAAAACTGATTCTCTATTGGACCATTCCTGCATTATTTTTGGTGTTCACAAGTCACAAAAGCCATCATAACATTTTGACCAAAAGTTTCTCAACAAACAGTATGTTTGCAAAAATTGATTTTTTTAAAGAAAATTTATTTGATTGCTGTTTTATTGGCATTTTAAGCCAGAAGAGAAGTGGGATTTTTTTCTCCTGTAATAGCAATAGGAGGTTTTACTTGCTGTTAATGGGAAACATTATCTTACCAGAGAGCTGAGTCTTCTCATTTTCATTTATATAGGAGATTGATTAACACTTAGCTAATTGGCACATGCAAATAAGGATTAGCTGGATTTGTTTTTCTTCACAGCTCAACGACTATAATTTAGATACTTATTTAGATTAAAATCTGTTATTTTTTGTAGGTAATTATCTGCCTGTTGTCAAAAATAACACAGTAAAATATATTACTAATTGTATTCTACATGTGTTTCAGAAAATAGTTCATTAACTTTACTATAAAAGTAAGCACAAAAAAAGGCAAAGATTCATTTCACAATATTGGAACTAGGTCTTCTAATGAGGGAATCAAGTCCAATTTTTTCTACTCGAGTGAGGTCAAGTAAGTAGAGGATAACTTCAGATGCAGTCACATCTGAAACCATGAAGATTTCCTGCAGAAAACATCTGCTATATAACTAGAAATAGGTGATAATGCAGACTGACTTGTGAATCCCCACTCTAAATAAAAGATAATTTTTCCAGCACTGATTTATAAGGAAGAAAGTTCTCCAAGGCTGTTTGGCCCCCTACTCACCTGCCCCTCCATATTATTCAGTGCAAGGCTTATTTTAGAGAGCAGCTTGAGGACGACTGCATGGTTGGATGGGGCAGGACCATCGTTTCTGAGGCATTTTTTGTGGTTTGAATTTCCTTTTTGGGCGTTTTGGGCTGAGTGAGAGCAGGTGGTCAGATGCAGGCGCTCAGCAAAGCAGCAGAACAAGAGCAGAGACCTCACAGCAGCAACTGTGTGTGGCTCAGCTCATTTTATAGCTTAGAAAACAACACAGCCTGACACAGAAATTCTTCTCCAAAAAACCCCTCTCTTTGCTCTCTCCCTGCACTGCTACTAGAGGAGCTCAAATGGATGTAAATAATTCATTTTAATATTTATTATCTCACATAACCAAAGCAGCTAAATCATGTACATGACACTACAAAGATTTGAAGTTCTATTATCATCTTCCAAGATTTATCTTATCATATATATTAAAACATTTTTGTAGAGCTCATGAAGCACCAAGCAATAGACCAAAGCCAAAAGCTTACAAGACAATATTTAGAATTCAGAACAAGCACAGTAAAGCTACAGTGACCCATAGGGCAGCAGCTGGAACTGTGAAATGCAGCCTCTGGTGAAGGATTTGAATGTTTCTGCAAGGTGTAGTTACTATCTCTCCCATTTTTCCTACAGCAAGTTCAGTGTACTGCAGCCCCAAAATTTATTAAGGTGGTTGAGTTTATCCACCAGAGAGTGAGTGGGGACCATAATGAAACAATTATGGAACTTGATTCAGCTTATTTCCTTCACACTTAATTCAACCCTCCATTCCCATCTCAAATCCTAGAAAGCAGTATATCCTCTAAAATTAATCTCCAGATTGGCTCTTTGGGTAGCAAGATCCAGGTTCCAGGAGGATGCCATGGACACCTTTCTGTCACAGACACAGCTGCTGGAAGTGCATTCTCCATTATCAGTGCTCACACTCTGCACATCAGCCAAGAGAGCTGTCCCCACACAACTCAGCAATACCAGAACCTGTCCAGGGTTCATTTCTCACCCTTGCTGCCTTGAGGTGCAATCTCCTCAGCAAGCTAAGAAGGGGAAAACACTCTGTGGATACTTGCTAGAACCCTGGAAGCTGAGAATTTTAGACTATCTGTGCTGAAAGGCACTGATCCCCAAGAAAACGCTACAGTGGCCTGAGGCCATGGAACAGGCTTCCAAAACTGAAGGACAGCAATGGGATTATTGGTATGCAGTTAGAATAGAAGTGTGTAATATCACAGGGTGAAAAACTTAGATTTTAAGGTTTTAGTATATAGTAACATATATAAAGCAAGATGGAGGATTTAGGGCATAGGCTAAGCTCTTCTTTCACCTTCTTCTTCATGGGGTTGGGGTTGGGTTTTTTTTTTTTTGTAATTCGACAGAAAAATCCATATTGTAGACTACAGGTGTTTGGTCATTGGGTTAAAAGTAAAAATAATATAGGTGTCAGCTTGTAATTGGATAATTAGTGCTTAGAAGACCTTGGAAGGAGTTAGAGACAGAGGCATTTTCTACCTTGCTAGCTAGAACTCATAACTTGTGAGAATTGATAAACAACTGAGTCCAAACATGAAAACTGCATCTCCCAAGCTTTAATCCTGGCCTGAACAGAAGAACAGAAGATAACAAACCCACAGATGTTCCCTGGATGTTTGTCCACTTTCTCTGCTTTGGATCAAATCTGGCTAGTTTGGTTATTTTTCTCTTTAACAGATGAGGGAAAGAACTGGATTATCATGTTCCACTTCATGTAAAATAGCCAGTCCAGAGCTAGCTGGGGAGAGTCTCTCTCCTTTCTCACCCTCTGAAGGCCCAGGAGGGGTAGCATCAGGTTGTCCCCTGCCTGGTGGCACCCTGGATACCAGGAATGTGTGCACAGAAATGTCTGAGGTGCATCAAGGGGGAATCAGCCCATCTGTAGCCACACAGATTTCACTGACCACTTTCTCTGTAGTCCATGCAGAGTTCCTGTTGCATACACCCTGCACTTAGTGCACATGTTATTGGTATTCCATTGGGATACTCCAGCTGCCTTTCCAACATCCTGCTAAAATCAGGTTTAAGCAAGACAGCACCAAGAAGTCCAGCCTGAAGTTCCTCTCAGGTCCAAGCACATCATTGACATCTTGCATCTAACTGAAAAAACCTTCTCTATTTCCTCCAGAGCTAGCATAATCACTCCCTACACTGCTATTCCCACAGTTTAAAGGAACTCTGATCATGTCACAAGATGCCATTACCTCCAAACACCTTCAGACAATAAAATATTAAAACTGAGGGGCACATGCTCTAGAGCAAAGAACTTCCAACTCACCCTCTGCACAGAATCAACAACTGCCCAAGTTAAATTTAAAATTTCTAAGTTACAAGTGTACAGGGCAGATCAGAAAATCCAGCAAGCTCCACACCAAACAACTTTAAAAGTTTGCCAGGAATGCAGGAAAAATATGCACATTCTCCTTAAAGTCTAAAATAATCTAGAAGCTTTAACTAAAATGTCAGCATGTGTCAAGAAATATTAACTTATATAATACTGCACCATTCTGCTTGCCAGATAATATTATAGAAACTTGGCACTCTAAGTGCTTCATGCTTTTCTAAGTGTTCTTACATGGCTACAATAACTCAGCATGATTGAAACAGCAGTAAATTTTCCCCTGTTTAATTTTCACTTTCCATTTTATTCCATGGCTGCTATGAGCACAGTTGTGTTTGGTTACAATACCAAAACTATAATGACTCAGATTAAGGGTTCTTGTTTTCAAATACCCAGGCTAAACTGGTCTTTAAGGAGTTGAACACATCAGCACCCATTTAATCAAATAGCTCATAATTCTACACCACTAACTTCTATATACATAATCTTGTATAAACCTCTGCATCCCTCTATGCCTTGAAAAATAAACATTGCCTGGAACACCTTTTTGAGGGTCTGAGCCCACAAGGACCTCACTTTGACAAACACCTATTAGCACATCTAAGTTTTCAAAGGAACCAGCCCCAAGAGCCTACAACATTTTTGGTGATTACTACAAGAATATTAAGACAGATGAGCATCCAGCATAAATACAAGCCTGAGCCATCTGGACCTTAAAACCTGGCAAAGAGTGGACAGAATTATATTTAGATTTAAGAAAGATGTTCCATAACACTAAGAATTTGTGAACTAGCTTTGATCTAGGCAAATAGAATATAACAAAGCTGTTTGTTTGGGTTTGGTTTTTTTTTAAATTTTCCACACACCACAGAGAGGTGCCTGCAGTTCTATACCAGACACTAAGAATGCTATACAGAATTACCCTTCCCGTTTGCAAACTGCATTTTTAAGTGCATTTCATATGTTCCTCTCAATGCCAGCTTTGAAATCTTTCCCTGTCTTGGAGATGAATGGGAACTGGCAGAGCAGCAATGAAGACTAAAAGAAAGCTCTGTCCTAGAAGGCAGAACTGGATTACCACAAATATCTGTGGTACAGGCACCAAACTCCTGGTGGCTCACCAGGATGATCACTTGATACATCATATTCTTTAGTCTCATTCATAATTTATGCCTGTTTTCCTGGGATCCTGAACAGTGTGCCTGCATTTTAGCTCTCATTAACTACTATAAATTAAATTAATAAGTGAATAGTTAAATAACTTGCTGGAAAACCCTTAGGACAACTAACCAGATATCAGGGTTTGTAACCTTTCCTAAGCCACTGGGAACAGAATACTAAATAACATTTTTGTTATCTCTTGGTCACTAGATATTTATTCAGCTTTAAAACAGTGACATTCTAAAGAGTGATGGCAAGCCCAAAAAGCATAGCCAGAAACAGCTGCATTCAATCCACATTTCAAAAATATACAGACTTAAATTCAATTGATTTCTTTAAAGTACTTTTAATCTTCCTTCCAAAACTAATTAGATATTTTATATTTGGTTTTTTAATAGGAAACACAATGAACTGATAGATAGCCTGACACATAAATCAATATATTGTTATCTGAATTTTGCTTTCAAGCTACCAACAAACAAGGGAAGACTGGAGATTAGGAAGGCAGAATTTCTTGGTTGGCAGTGTTTTATTTACTGGTAGAGGCTAGGACAAGAAATTAGGGCTGGCAGTTCCAGGAATGGAAGTAAGTAGGGCTGGGCAGGCTGCTCCAAACCTATGGAAGCATCCTACATCCAGCCCAGGATTTGATTCTACCAGGCAGTGCATGGGACTTTGGTTGGAATGAGATGTTCTCCAAGCTCCCTTCCAACCCAAACCATTATAAAATAAATAACTCCTAAGCAGAAATGGCATGGGATGGTGAAGAAGCCCAATGAAAACAGATCTTTCTTCACCCTCATTTTCCCCAGTTAAAAAATACAGGTTTGTACAGTCCTGTAACTTTCAAAAGCATAAAAAGGGGGTTTGAGCCAATGTGCTACAAATATCACACCTGGCTTTTTGCTACATGCACCAGCCAGAATAGCCTAACTCATCAGCCTAGGTCTGAGTGCAGTCAAAACGTGACTCACCTACACTGGTTAACCCCAGGGATTCAAATCCCATCCCATAAACATTCCTGTAAAGAGTGATAACCCTCACCTGGCACAACCAGCACATCTTCACCAACACGAGATGTCATTTTACAGATTCCACACAGCCACCCAGAATGAAAACATCACCAGATGTGAACAACTTCAGGAAAAATCCACTCATCTAAAATGTGACATTTTTGGTCGTGTACTGACCAGGTAAGTAGATCACACTGGATTGGAACATCTGCTTGAAACCATGAGCAAGTTTAGCAGCTATATCTGTTTCAAATCTGCTTTGGAAAATATCTGTGTCAAACTTCAATTCAGAAAATGCTTCCAAAAGTGAGATATGATCTAGGTAGTAAGAGTGGAAGGGAAAAAAAAAAAACACCCCACACTGTTACAAAAAACTAAACTTGAATTTAAAACACACACACAAAAAAAGCAACCCAACTAAACCTAAAAAACTAACCACATACAAAATCCCCACCTCACACACAGAAGGGGAAAAAAAATAAAGACACAAGAAGGTGACACAAGGATTGAATGCTGTCCCATAACCAGACACCACACAAGTCCAGAGCAGGGACTGAAGATGCTGGAATACAGTTTTCTCCCTGTGAGACTTGCATGTGAGTTCTGCATTTGAAAGCCAAGCTGAATTCTCTTCATAGAAAATCCTGTCTTCAAATAATATCAGCCCTCTGTACTTTTAGTGTTAACACACAGGAAAAAGTAAAATATTTCCTACCAGAACCACTACAAGGAAAGCTTGGGAGGGGACTCACAAGAAATAGCTGCCCATATATAATTTTGGTTTGTCCCTTAAGTAAAAGTCACACAGAAATACAGAAAATTCAAGTAGCTTGCTAGAACAAGAACACAAGAAAGGGGAGGCGTGAATATAAAATAAACTTTGCAAGAAAAGAAAAAAAAATCACAGGGGAAAAACCAGACAAGTTTTATATTCATGATTTTGAGAAGTCGCTGCTACATCCCTTTGTGCAGAGATCAGCAAGAAGAACAAAGTGTGACAAAGCAACATCTCAGCAAACCTCCCTCTGTAGTTTCCAAATGTGAAGGGAAGAGGATCTGGATCTCAGCACACTTGGCAGGCAGCTCTGGATCCATGGTGCTGATGGAGGAGACTCATCCTGGAGACCTCTTGCCTTGATCTTTGTCATGTTTCTACACAGCTCAGCACATGGACATGCTGCTGCTGTTCCTGCTGCATTTACCCTGAATGGCACTGGGACCCTTCCCCCCTGCTCTCCTCATTGCTATTCCACCACAAACAGAATCTTTCCTGCCCAGTAAATGCAGATATCTATGCATTCACGATGTCTAGCATGCAGCAGCAAGCAGATCACCTTAAAAAAAATCATCTAGCATCAATTTTCATGCTCTGTAGTTCACCCTCCAGGTTGTTGTCAAACCCCAATGTTAACAACACAGCAGGCAGATCTACCTGAAATTATGCACTAAATTGAAAATTCAATTTCTTTTCTTTTTCTCTTGGTTGTGCTGTTCCAGGGAAAAATCTGAAAAAACATGATCTGGAACAGTGCTAGAAACATACTCAAAGGATAAATAGAAATTCAGGAGTCTCTTGTAGCTCCTGGACTCCAAACCCAGAACTGCTGAACCAGACTTCTGTTTGCTTACATCTGCTCAGGATTTATTTCCTTTTTAAATTTTGTTCTACTTCATTTCTTAGCATCTTAAATTAAAAATTCTCCTGAAAAGAGTGAACACTACAGCAGCAGCCCAGGAGGATGCATGTGTGAGGCTGAGACAGCTGCAAAGCTGAGCAAGCACTGCTTGTGAGAGCTGCTGGAGAGTTGCTCACAGGAGCTGCAATCTGCTGAACGTGCACCCTTTACAACCCATGACACATTTTCCTGTGTAGCTTTCCATATAAGACAGATCTGTGTATGTAAATAGTTAATAGGTCATTATCTACCACTCTACCTTTTTTTTTAAAGGCAGCCCATCTGACAACAGTAAACAAAAACGTGCAAATGCAGCACAAGGGAAAATGCCTGAAGATGGTCCAATTTACATTAAAGGCAGATGTTCTGACCCTATACATATTGCCTTCCTAAGGACCTTTTTTTTGTTTGTTTTAGTCTGTCAAAAGCATACCTGTATATTTTACACAAAGTAAAAAAAAAAAAAAAAAAATCAAAAAAAAAAAAATCTGGAATTACATGTTATTTCTTGTGCATGAAAGAGAAGGTGACTCTAAGGAACTCCAGACTTCAGCTGAAGTTGGATGCTTCAAAGCTGTTTTGAGTGTGAAGACAATGAGAATACTGCCACAAAGACAAATTTTACATGCTCATTTTAATACAGAATTTTACTCTGCTTATTTTTATTACCTACTTCTTTCACCCAAATGAAGGGTTTGATTTGCAAAACCATTCAAATTTAACATTTAGTTCCAGACATAGCTGGGGAGCCAGAGGGCAGGGAATAGGTCATTGGTTTTGCAAGACCTTTATTTACATTTTAGCCAAATAACATGTTTGGATGGGGTTTTTTTTGGTCCAGTATCATCATTTCCCATCATTCCCTGCCAGGACACCACACAGAGGGGAGGGAGCATTGGTGTGTTCCCATGAAAGGCAGCTTGTGGCAGGCACTGAAGCCAGGAATGTGGCAGATGTTGGATGCTCCCCCTTGCCCTCCCCTGGCAGGAATCTACACTTTACAAGTGTTGGAGCATGAGTGGGGACAGCAGCTGCTCCTGGTGGCAAAAAAATCAGATGGGAGCTCCTTCTCCTGCTCCTTTCCCTTCCCCACAGCCCTTCATTCAAACCTGGATGTTGGGCAACCTGCAACTGGAGCCCTCTCCTCTGTTTCTCTTCCTAGGAAGATGGATTTCCTCCAAAACTTTCCCTCACACCTGAAGTCTCTGACTGCAGCTCCTCTCTTGCTCCTTTCCCACTCACAGCACACTTTAGCTGTAAGTGAAATGTGCCCTCACACAGAAAAACCAATCTCTGTTCACTACCTCCCCCTTAAAAAAAAAAAGTCCAGATAATTAATAATAAAATAAATGTATTTTCAGGCTAAAAATGTGTTGCAGCCCTCTGTACACAGAAGCTTCGCTTTGGGCTCTGGCAAAACCAAAGGTTGGATATATATGGTCTGAAGGTTTGTTTTTGAAGGAAAAAATAGAAGGATTTTTATCCCCCTGAGTGTACAGCACAGCCCATGCCCCTGGGAGACAGCCCCAAGGAAATGCATGGTCCCCAAGAGAGATCCAGTGAATCCCATGGACATTAATCCTACTTTTCCCCCATTTTAAGTAAACTGACTCCACAGGAACTGAGCTCTGGTATGCCAGGTATCCTTCATACACTGTAATTTTAGTTCCTGCATGGATTACCAGATAAAGTTTCCTCCAAAGTTATTTTTCCTTACAGAAAGATGAAGAATGTCAATTTTCACTCCTTAAAATGGGTTAGCAGAAATTAATGTTATCTGGGTATGTTTTGTGATTAAGTCTCCAACATCTTTTCAGATAAAAGGAGTTTATCACTTCACACTTTAATAACAGCTGAGAGCACAAGCCTAAAGCTAAAAAAGTCGTCATCATGCCAAAAAAGAAAATGATCCAGAACCATCTTAGACAAATATCTTAATAAGGAAAGCAAAACTTTTTGCCCTCTCACTTCAGAAACAGAGATACACTAAATTACTCAGATCCTCATTAAAGATTTACTCAGGAGGAAAGAGGGGAAGAAAAGAACCAAGGCAAAAAAGTTGCAGTAATTTTTTAAAGAAACTTTCAGCAGCAGATTAAAGCCTAAAGAACATCAGTCTTCTCTCCCATCTATAGCACAGAAGTGCTGGTTCTGGGCTTGGACTTCACAGCTAATAAAAGACCACACACAATTCCACAGGCATTATCAGGAGTCCACCTGAGCCTAAACACTTCTGGTTGGGACTTATTATCCAGACCTAAAGCAGGAGCAAATGTTAAATTTCCTGTAAATATGCACAAAAAATTTAGACATGCTAAGTTCTTTAAAAGTTCTTTAGATGTAGGAATATGTGAAATAAAATAGGGGGGGAGAAATCAGAAGTCCACAAGTGATGGTTGTTTGAAGCACAAGGACATCAGAAAACTGTGGTAGCACTACAGAGTGGGCTTGTCTAGGGGCCTGTCAGTGGAGAGGACACAAAAATATTACAACTATTTCTTTGCTCCTGGTAAACTTGTTTCCATGAGCTGAAATGCTGCTAATTCCAGCTGTGCAATCCCTCCCCAAAATCATCCCTTCAGCCCATTTACAGCTTTGTTTAATGATCCAGCTTTATAGATTACATAGAAAATGCTCCTAATGCCATTCACGTTCAAGTTTTTGTTTTCTTTTTGAATCCCTGCTGAAGCCCTGTGTCATATTTTGCATAGGCCAAGGAGAAATCCATATGAAACATATGCAGTTGCATAAATTGTGGTCAAAGACTTCCTGACATGGAGATCTATGAGGCTGTGGGATATTCTCCCAAAGGAAGTGGGCAAGACTCTAACGAGTGAGACCCTTAAAACATGTCCTAGCAGGAGAATGGCAGATATTAACTCTGGAGTAAGTACAGGAATATTGCTTAGAGTAGCTACTCCCAGAATTTCAAGTTCGTCATGGTTACTTCTCAATAGAAAGGCCAATTAAATACTGTAAAATGCAACAAAAGACCATATAAATCTATTTGCATGGTTTCCTCAATCTTTAATAGGTTTTTGCAACACAGGAACCAGATGTACTTTTATTGAACTGGGACCTTAAATATGGTGTAATCCATATGGCCAAAATAACTAGGTAATAACAGTGCATTTACAAGGGGACCATAATAATTATAGGATATTTCTCTTTATGACGTATAAGCAAAAGTCAACCACAAATGTAATTTATAAACTATTAATTTCATATATGAAATAAGCTGCAGAGTAAGTGGCAGTGTGACTGCACTTTAAAAAAAGACAGTTCAGGAAGAAAAGACATTGAGTATGACCAAAGCTGGATCCTGTTTATCTCCCAGCTGAATAGTAAGGAAGAGACCCCCCTCCGAGCACAGAACCCTTTTCCATCCAGAGGGAGGAGAAGAAATCCTTACCTCCTATAATCCTTCCCCAAGGCTGGGCCTACAGCAACCACTGCTGGAGATCTGGAGCCCAAGTGCTTCCAGGTTTCAGCTCCAGGACTGGGAACTCCAGGAAAGCCACACGCAGAGCTGCAGCCCTGGGCTGTTTAACATAATCCTGAAAACTTCCCCTGGCTCTCACGTCATCAGTGCAGACTGGAGCCTTGCAGGCAGTTGCTGCTTGGCCTTTCATTCCTTCATGTATTTAATAAAAAATATTCCCAGCCACGCTTGCCTTGTTCCTCCCCAGACTCTTTTCCTTGCAATTTTCCCAAATAGATGTTTCCAGAAAAGGGAAAAAAAAAAAATCCCAACCCTGACTGCCATCCACTGCTCTCCATTATTTGTTGTGCAAAGGACTGGGTGGGTAAATACCATCCATGATTCTCTTGATTGCTCCAGCAAACATGGCCCTTCAAGAAAACTGTTCTAATGCAAAGTTTCTAATCCAAAAGTAACAGGACAATGTCTAAGACTAATTGCTCTATTATTTCATTTTGATGTAGACTACAGCCTAAGATAAAAGCAGTTTTCAGTAAAAAATAAAATATTTACTAAAGTTTTACCCTTGAGTAAGGGTAAAAAGTGCTGGGACAGAGTTTCAGCATTTCCAGAATTAACCTCTTTCTTCATGGGATAACCCTACACTCAGCATGGATTCTCTCATGCTTCCCAAAATCCACACCAATTCATCAGGATTTTCTGTTTACTTTTCAAATTATCACTAAATTACTTTAGGGTTGGGGTTGTTTTGTTGCTTTGAGGGTTTTTGATTTTTTTCCTTTTCATGAAATTCAGCAGCAGGGTATGCACATTTCTAGCATCAGATATTTTTTATTCAAGTTCTGTTCAGAAAAGTACACCTGAAAATCCTTTGACAACTCTCAATGAATCCATATTGTAATAATAAAACCAGCAAGTTTCTCATCTGCACCTGAAACAAGATCTTGAAAATATCTCAGGCTCTTTCTCCCAAGAGTTCAGGCAGCCAAATCAGCCCAACAATCACAGCAAGACAAAGCTTTAAGCTTCTTGTGAGGGTTTTATCTAAGCAAAAATGGTATTAAACTGGTTTTGATGCTTCCAGATGTAGTGATAGCCTAAAATGTTTTACTCTTCACAGAGAGCAACATTAAAACACTAACAAGAAACAAAAATTTTTGCATTGTAGAGGGAAGAGTAAGGGGAAGCATGTTTTATTATTTCACTTTAGTTTCCTTAACTCAAATTATTGAATAAATGATTTAAAAAAACCCCTTTGCAGTAGTAAGAACTTCTCAGATGATCAGCTTCTAGCAAGTCTCTTCCAGTGAATTAGCACTATTACCTTCTAAAACTCAATTTAAAGCATATATAGCTGTCATAAAAGGGAATTAATTACGTTAACTCCTCAATTTAACCCCAGAGCAGAGAGCAGCATGGAGACCAGCACAAAAACCTTGTGGCAGAGTGTGTGTCCAGCCCTTGAGACAAAGCTGAGAGCCCAAGCACAGTCCCACTGTGCTCCACCACAATTTTTTAGACCCAGCTCCACACCCACCATGAAGGAGCTGCTCTGGCTCCCAACCAATCCATCAGCAGCAGCTCCGTGGCCTCAACAACTTGTCTGACTTCAGCCTGAGCAAGTGGCTGCAGGTGAAAGGCTCTGCACTCCATCACCCCTCACACACCACCTGCTCCTGCCAGCACCCAGATATTCACTGTGCAGCATTCCAAACAAGAGCCTGCTTCTCCGTCACCGCTCAAAATCAATCCTGCCTACAGCAACCAGACCTCATAAAGAACAGCTAATAATTAATTACACTCCAATGGTCTTCCAGCTAGCTGCCATACATCATGGGCTGGTGGATGCTTTTAATCAAAGTGCTTCATTATCATATAGCCATGTATCACTTTTATTTTTTATTTTTTTAAATAAAGGATGACGTTTTTATAGCAGTAACCTTAAACTTTCCAGCCACACATCTTCCTAGCAAAGAAATGCCAAGAAGAACTACAAATATAACAGCAAAACATTATTCCCTTTAGTAAATGGCACTTTGAGCATGGGGAGGTGGGGGGGAAGAAACAATGGGTACAACATCATTTCAACAGAACAAATGTATATGGAAGCAACTTTGAAATAATTTTCCTCCTGCCCCCAGCCAGCCAGATTAGATCCCTGTTCATTCAGCAGAGGGAGGAGCTGCTGAAGTCCCTGGTGCAATCCTAAAATCCAGCTGCTATTTGGCATCATTCCACATTCACCAATCTCATTCAATCCTGGAAAAAAGTGAACAAAGTTTTCACATTCCTGCAAAGTGCTTTCCTGAAGGTATACAGCACAGGGGAGAACACAAGACAGGAAACACAACTTGCAAATTTGGGTTGTGAGACAGCCAGCAGTCATCAGGTAAGAATCCTGCCTGCTCACCTGAGCCATTTAGTTTTTATGTTTTTCTGTCAAACAACCCAGAGTCCTTCTCCCACATGTTCATTATGGGTACCAATAACTCTCTGAAATGCTGTTTGACTAAAGTCTCTCCTAAACCCTTCCCATCAGTGGGAATTCCCATTCCCACCCTTCCCTGCCTGCACAAATATTTGCCTCTTATCAAGGAGCTGGCCTCAAAAAATGTATCACAGAATAATATAGGTTGGAAAAGACCTCCAAGATCCTTCCCTGGACACACTCCAGCCCCTCAATGTCAGTTTTGCTGTGAGGGGCCCAGAACTGGACACAGGAATCGAGGTGTGGCCTCATCAGTGCTCAACAGAGGTAACAACCACTGCCCTGGTCCTGCTGGCCACGCTATTCCCGACCCAGACCCAGTGCCCTTGGCCTTCTTGGCCACCAGTACCCCCATTTCCTTTTCCTCTGGGCAAGTTTCCCTAAAACTCTTTGTGGTGAGGTTTTTTTCCCCCATTTATTTCCCCCCTGCTGTTAATCTATGGGTAAATACATCTTTTCTGGGAATTACACATATTATGGAAACTCCATTTGTTTTAAAGCATAGCAATAGTCTGCTAACACTCTCCTGGAAAATTAATCACCCACAAGCAAATACCTCTAGCCTCTCTGTTGAGAAGTCAAAGGTAAATGGCAAGAAAAATTCATATTCTGAGACCACACCGCCAGTTTCATGTCCATCGCACACTTCCCAATCTGTTTGGGCTCTTAATGACAAAAATTGCTCACTGGAAAAATTATGTGGAATTTAAAAACCCCAAACACTGTGGAAAGTAAAATAGATCTCAGGCTAGACAGATACAATTTATTAAAATAAAGTAAGTGAGGTAGAAGTCATTCAACTGTTGTGCCATAGGACCTCCCCCATTTCTTTTCCATGGAGACAGAAGGTACATGCCATTTTTCTACACAGGACACTACATGGTTTAAAAACTATGCTCTCAAGGTTTTTACTAGTGATGCACAGCTTCAAACCTTTTTCTAGGGTACATGGCCTTTGTAGCATGGTCAGTGACTGCTCCTCCAACAAGGGCTGCTCAGAGCTGCCAAGGAACAGAAAATTGAGATATTGTCTCTGCCAGTTCCTATAATTTCATATATGTTAGACCAGATCAAGGAGAAACCCTTCCACCAAATATTTGCACGGAAATGGGTGGTTTCCTTCAATGAGCAATGCCTCACAAGGAAAAGCAAATTCTCAGCTCCAAAGTACTTTAAATGGTGTAAGTTAAGATGCCTTTCCTCACATAATGCTCCTCTGGGGCTGAGCGGGCAGAGAATTGAAGTTTCTGTAGCACCACCCACTGTTGCTTTCCCTTGACCTCAATTCTTGGCTGCTGGTGATAGGAAAATGGGCATTCATAGTGTTCAGGAGCAATCAACATGTAAAATAAAGAGAAGTATTTTAAGGAAGCTTTCTGGTCTCCTCTGTCCACCATGAAATTAATTTTAAATTGCCCCTTTAGCAAATAAGTTATTTTTACCTACATGGGAAGAGAAAGGTAAGGAAAAAATAGCCTAATGCTGAACCAGTGGCACTAAAATTAATGTACTGAAAACACACACATTTTTACCTTTCATCTTAACAAAAAGAATAGCATTACCATACAGACCAACTGGAGAATCTGGGGTATCTTCTATTAGCTCAATCACATTTCTTGTCTTACAAGCAATTGTTGCCTGGGTTCTGATAGCATTTGGTACTCAAGACTTATATTTCTGGAATGTTTATAAAATCCAGCTTTCCTACAGCCATTCATAAATATGTTTTCAGATATATCCAGGTAGCAATGAGCAATTAAGCTCAAACTCCTTGAGCTGCAGCATCCCAGTGCTGGGAAACTGGAATATGGTTCACTTGGCTGAGACAAATCTTGTAGATCTCTTATAACTGAAAATATTCTGCTTTTAAACAGCATCCATGCCCTCCAACAGCAGGATGGGCTGCAGGGAATGCTGTCCATGCTCACAGATGGGACATAATGACAGGAGTTCCCTCCTTACAAAATCTGGGATGGGGAGAACAGCCTTTCCTTAGGCACACACACTTCTCATCCAGCACTGAACCATTCAATTGCCTCGGGAGCTGCCATTTCTCACCACAGTGAGATGGTGATAATGATGCCAAGCACACCAAGAGGTGAGGGGGGGCTCCTTTTCCTCTGAAGAAACAAGAAACAAAGTCTTGCCCTCTGATGTTGACTCCTAGACAGCTGTGCCCCCTGCACACTGACAGAAATGGGGAGAAATGCTCGCTTCCTGCCACACCAGCACAATTACGTGACAAAGCAGCTGGCAAGGGATGGCTCCTGTGAAAGAGGACTCCCATGACAGGCTAAAGCCCCAGGTTTTGGTTCCTGGAAGCCACCTCCAGATGTGTTTCACACATCCCAGCTCACACAGTCCATGCCTGTCCCCTGATCGTGCCCGTGCAAGAGGCTCCACACTTGGGATTTAACTCCTTGTCATGGTTACTTCACTGACAGCCCTGAAAAACCTGGATTTCAGGCAGCACCTGGCCACCTTTGAAACACCATAAGCATCAGGTCCTCTCATTACAAATATTTAAAAGCTAAAATATGTTTAGACAGTATCCTGGGGCATGCTCAGTATGAAATGCCAGCCTGGGAAATTCCAGTAGTGCTCACAGCAGCCCAGGTTCATTTACTGACAGGCTCTGAGACTTTTCCACCCTAGGCAGAAGTGTGTCCATGGGGTATAACTCACCTCCTGAAAATTCCTTCCTTCAGATCTGCTATCTGCCAGTTGAGAGATGTCATTATTCAAAACAACAAGCCTAAAGAGGTAGAAGGCAGGGGAATAATTCTGAATTAGGAGTATGAAGTTACTGCCACAAATGAAAGGTCATTTCACCAATTATCTCCTGCACACATTTTGTATTAAATCCTGCATTATTAGGTTCACCAGGCTTTCTTCTGATTGCTATGAGGAGAACTGAATATTTATGTAGAGCAAAAGGTTAAATTATAAGTCATTGAAAAACTACGATGATGGATTTTAGTTTAATAAGCAGTGACACAAGGAATAAAATATATATGGATATATATAAAGTAAATATACTGTGCTTAATTGATTGAAATAACCTGCTTTCCTACTCCAGGTGATCTCCCACCCCTACAAGGAAAGCAGCATCAGGAAGGGTTTCAGATTAAGCACTATCCCCTGCAGTGATTATGCACTCCAAAGCAAGGCAGTTTAAAAGAGTTTTATTTCCTTTACTATTTACATTCTGATTGATAAGCCTCTTCTAATTCCACTGTGCTAACACAAACCCACCTCCATTTCCAAATTTTGATGCAGAACAGAAGCCACATTTAAAAGCAAGCCTTTGTTTGATGTTTTTCCTCTCCCCTGGCCCATTTCTTTCGGAGCAGGTCCCTGATTTTGCAGAGGAGCTGGAGGGCACCAGGCCCCCGCTCACCTGTGACTGATGGGGCTGGGAGGGGGCCAGGCTGGAGCCCAGGCACAATCCCGTGGGTTGGCAGTGACAGGGACAGATGCCTCTCTGTAGCTGTGCAGATGGCACCAGCAAGGCTTCTCTGGCTCCTCCAACCAAGGGATGTTATCCCACGAAGGAAGTGTCTCTGAGCAGAGATAAGAGGAGCAGGGGGGAAAGCATCAGCTTGCCTATCAAGTGGGAGAGATCTGGAGGCAGACTGAGTAGTGGAGGATAACAAAATCTGAGTGTTCCAAAAGCAACGATCTGGCCCAGGGGGCTGAAATCTGGGGAAGTGATAAGGAGCTGTAAGAGAGTCTATCAGAAGGAGCAGCAGCCTGACACTCAGGGAAACTCACTTGGATGTCTGTAGAGGAGCCCTAGGAGCAGGGGAGAGAGGGAGAAACAAATGGGAGCTCTTGAACCAGCACTAGAAGAGATTTTCCTGGGCAAACTCTACAGCTGAGCATCATTCACTCTGTAGGACGAACACACAAATTTATTACTTTAAATTCCAAGTGTAATTCAATCTGAAACGAGGAA
>WEIU01012251.1:34767-50817 GCA_013389925.1 Aegithalos caudatus | reverse complement strand
TTTTTTTTTTTTTTTTTTTTCTTTTTTTTTTTTCTTTTTTTTCTTTTTTTTCCCTTCAGGCCTGTTTGCATAAATTAAGGATTCACAAATGTTAAACATGGAAGAAAATTACTTTTAAAGTTTGACTGTTGAAGGTCACTGCTAGGACTTTGTTTAAATTATCTTCTGTAATTGTTTTAAAATGTGTTCTTTGGCATTCCTCTGCACAAATACGGAAATTATGACATTATGTTTTCTTTGTTTCAGTTCTGTGAGTTTATTGCTGTTCTGTGATTGAGACATTTAGCAGGAAAACTGGCTTGTGTTTTTATAGATTACATGGATTATGTTCCTCTAAGCACAAGAATTCAGTTTTTCATAGGAACAGAAGAATGAACAGAGATACCACTGGGTAAATATCTAACTTCCAGTTAATAATATTATGATTTATTATAGGAAATTTTAATTACTTAGATCATATTCATCCAAAGTGTTGTAGCATACTTTGTACATTAAAGAACATGGTCGTATATAAAATTTTTCAAACATCTAAGTGATTATTTTCAGGTATTTTTGCAAAGTGTTTGATCCCAGGTACAGCTTCTTTCTGTGTGCATGTTTCAAGGCTTGGAAAAATTTAAGAAACTTTAGGTAGGCTCTTTTAAACAAAGAGTAGATTTTGATGAGCAAGCAAATCAGGAAATCTAGCAGCATATCCCCTTGGTTAAGAAGTACTGTAACTTTAATTTTATTTCCTCCAGAATTTTGGCAGATCAGTTCTTGAGCAGATTCACCCTCAGTCATGCTGTCATGCACTGCACAGTGTGTTTCTGCACATTTATAGAAAAAGAATCCAACAATAAATTTAAAGATACTTAATTAAAATTTGATTGCAGTTACTCCCTTTGTCTTTCTACCATCCCTTCCATCTTGAGGAAAGAAAAAAAAAATACAAGCCCTCCTAACTAAGAAGGTATTTCAATTGGCAGATATCAGGATTATGTAAGGCATAATCCATTTAGCTGAATCCACAATTATCAAATGATTGTGTTAGTAGGGACCTTAAAGATCATTTAGTTCCAACCGCCCTACCATGGGTGGGGACACTTCCACTAGAGCAAGTTTCTCAAAGCCATCTCCAACTTGACCTTGAGCACTTCCAGGGATGGGACAGCCACAACAACTCTGGCTATCCTGTTATTTGAGAGATGTGCTGGTTATCACACACACACATATTCACACAAACCAAAGCTCAGCTCCAATATTCTTCTGCCCTGCCCCCTAAACTGGATCTCCATGTTCTTCAGAATTTCTCCTTACTTGCTGAATCTCATTGTCATATAAAACCTAACTTCTGAGTCAGAGATGTAAGTTCCACTTCCAAAGGTAGTTATATCGGTCCTTTGTGTGTCTGTCCTTCATGACAGATTCACTGGAGCAAATGGAAAAACTGCAAATCACTGGTCTGGGACAGGAAGAAGGTTTAACAGAAGCTTAATCCCTCCTTCTGCTCTCAGTAGGGCTACAATTCATGTAGCTTTCTGAGACAAAACTTCTGGGGGTTTTGCCAGAATTTTTGACCAGGATGAAAAATAATAATTTAGTCACTTGTAAAAATTTCTAGGCATCTGGACCCTGACAGAAGGATGCCCCAGGTGAATGATGACTGCAGATGTGGTCTGAGCACAGAGTGCCCAGTGAACCCAACATGGCTGACTGCAAGTCAATGCTCTCCTGGCTGGTATCTCGTGGACATAACTAGATAAATATATGTATGCTTCCTAACCTATAAACTGATATTTCTTTATGGGAATTCTTAATCAGAAATATGGGCCTAATGATAATAAATCTTAAATTGTAATAATTTTAATTAATACAGTGACCACAATTCAAGAATCTGGGTAATGGCATATCTGATACAGTGTACTGCAACCAGCAAAAGCAACATGATCAAATAGGACTTTAGACAGGAGATTTTAAACCCCTTCTGTGGCTAGAGCCAAATTCCATTAGTAATTTTAGTTCACGGGCAAAGGTTTATATTTAGGACTTCATACAAACATCAGGCAGTAGTTACATTGCCTGCAGCATCAAAGCATTCAGATGTAGCACTGAGCATTGCCCCAGGTATTTAAAATATCATGAACTAGTGCTTTGAATATCATTAGGTAAGCTAAAAATATATGGTATTGGTTGTGTTTATCTTTTAATCAATACAGCCAAGCCCTTTTTGGGTTTGGTTGCCTGTTACAGGAGGTGGACTCATACTGGTTTAAGGCTTTTCTGTCTTTCACCATTGAAGTTGTTTATTTATTGAAGACTTGTGCCCACCCTTGCTTCCCTCCCCTCTCCTCCCCTCCCCTCCCCTTCCCCCTCAACACTAAAGCAAATACAGCATTTTGAGAAAGTGTCTTTCATATTTTCAAAGCATCTGTGAACTGAATGGAGGGAGAAGCAAAACTTTATTTTAAATGAAATAAGAGGTGAGGTAGTCATGGAAAGGGAGCTTTTTTCCCCAAGTCAGGTTTATGGCACAGCCAGGAATTGAACACAACTCTTTCTGCTCCCATATTTTGCAACCAGACCATTTCTTGCTATTTCTATGATCTTGACTACGTGGTGGTATAAGCAGGAAATGTAACTGGACCAGAACTGGTGGTTGTGTGAAGACACAAAGGCATCTTCCCCAGCTGGAAGAATAAACTGGTAAGGAAAAAAAAAAAAATTTCCTTACTTGGACTGTGATTGAACCCTTGCAACACTAGAATTTAATTTTCTGGACTATTTGGGCGTGTCTCACAGGCTGTTCCACTGCAACCCAATTCCATGGCATGCCCCCCCCCCCAGGCAATGTTGTCTACAAGTAATTAAATGCCCTGGCACTGATTCAGGCATGCTGTGGCATAGGGACTCCTGTCGATTTAGGGACAATGTTTGAAATCAGAGGTATAATTTGGTTTCTATTTCTTATAAAATCTGACACAAGCAGCTGCACCAGGCTGTGAGCTCTCCAAGGAGCCAGACATTCAACAGTGGTTACATCAGCCTTTAGCCTTTTCAGCACCCCTGGGATGGACTTTGTAGCTGTGAGTGTTTTCAGAGCTCAGTGAGGGAGGAGCAAACCATAGCCATGAGTCCTGTATATGACCAGCTCTTCCCTGTAGAGGCCATAATGTTGTGTGTGGGTCATGTATAAAACTCTGTGGGCTGACTACCATCTAATTTTGGGAGCTGGCACAGCAGAGATTGTTCTGGGTACCAAGGCGGGGGTGAGGCTGAGGTGGGAGGTGAGCAGAATTTTACTGCAGCAGTCTGTATTCTGGTATGGGCTCCAAGTGCCTCAGCTGTCCTTTCTCAGACTATTCCATTAGCACAGGAGTCACACATGGAAAAAAACAGTCACAAAATCATGGGCTCTTTTGTGTCTACCTTGGGGTAAGGTAAAGGGTTTTTTTGTGACCTGTACTTGGGGCAAGGAAAAAAAAAAAACCCTACTAAAATATCCATGTTTTGGCTATGGCTTGCATGGACATAAATTTATGATGACTTATCTCTGTAGAACAGGTCTTATCTCTCTTGTTTTTCCATCACTTCCAGGGGCTGGAACATACGTCTTATAGCAATGGCTGAGAGAGCTGGGCTTCTCCTGAAAAGCTACAAAAATAAAGTAGTGAATGGTTAACAGTCATAAGAATGACATATTCAGTGTAGCTCTGGTGACATGTACAATGTATTTACATTTAATTTTCAAAATCCAAATTTTCAGTAGAAATCTCTATATGTCTAATTGGGCAAACCCATTGCTGCTTGTCCACATATGCTGTGCATGGTAGGTATTCCCAGAACTCCTGTTATCACTAATATGGACTAACAAAAAATAAAAACAAAACAAACCCCCGACATAATTAAAGACAGTACAGATTTTACCTGGTTCGTACTGCTGCTTGTACTTAATTTCCTGTGAAGTATGTAACTTGTTTATATTGCTGGCATCTCCTTTGAAAAAAAATCTTCATAAACACACAGTTTGAAAAAAGTGACAAAGGAAATGCTAAATATAGTAAGTATATTATAAGTAAGTATAGTATGTTTTGCTCTCTGTGTATAAAGAAAAATAGTAATTTTTTTACTGAATGACAAACCATAGGTTTTGCTAAGTTACATGGGAGAATTGTCTGGGGCTCAGGTATTAACAAAGGATAAAATCATTGCAGTTTTTAATCACTCATAATTTAATGACTGCCTGATATGGACACACATATTACAGTGTATTTGCAAATACCACCACAAATAATATAATTCTTATATTGTTAGATTTTACCAATTTTATTATTCTTCATTTTTTGAAGAGTAGCAGGCTAACTTCATCCCACTGAAATTACCCTTCCCAAACCCACATTTTTTGTGCATACAGCAGTTCCTCTGTTACTTTCTTTGCAATACAGTGGCTTCTACTTCCTTTCCAAACCTGTTGAGCAATATTGCGATGTAATTCCAAACAGCTGCTGTGGTCACCCTATGTCTGTACATCAGTAGCAAGTGAAACGATTTCTATATATAGTTTGTAAATCTGTTGGCGATGTTTGTAAAGCAGACTGATATTCCTCCTGAGGAAAAAGAGCAGCTATATGAAAGCAAGAGCATTAAGACCATCCTTGTGTACAAAGCAGTTTATCTTTTTGGTGTGGCAGAAATGAGGAAATAGCCAGTCAGCAGAGATGTGAAGGAGCACTTGCTTTGGGCAAAACCCGGGCAGGAATAGTTTGTGCTGTCGAAGATAAGCAGGTTCATCTCATGCTGTTGTTACAGAACATGACATTGTACTGACATGAGATGATTAAAAAGTATTGGCTGTGTTAGAACAAAGTAAAACTGGGATTGGGAATGACATTTATTCAATAAGATTTATTTTTCCCTGTTGTCTTCCTTATTTTAGTGTGATTCAGGTACGCAAAAGGAGCAATAAACCCCGAGTCTGCTGCACCTTTGGCACCCAGCAGCATCCTCTCTGTATAATGAAACAAGACCTCCAGAATCCATGCACAAAGGTGTCCGTGCAATGTGAGCAGTGTGTTTACTGTCTTTTAATTAAAGCTTGAGAATTCTGTTTGTTCAGAGATGTTTTTATTTGCGCTCAGATGTATTTCTCTCTCCAGTCCTTCCCTGCAGTCAGGTTGGTCTCTTGCCTTCCCCATCGGTACTGCCTTCCCATCAGCAGCACTATCAGAGCCCATTCGCTTCACTCCCTCTTGCTCTTCTGCCTTGATATGTAAGGCAATGCAAACACCCCCACCACTGAAATACATTAGATTAGTGTTTGCCCTGTGGCTTGTTGGTATATGGTTTATAGTTATGTCCCCAGCAACTGTTGAGAAAGCTGTTTTCATAACTGATCTGAGCAATAAGGCATGCACATGTTTTTGTGTGAAAGCTGATTACTGTTTGGGATGGTCCAGTTGTTAAACTACAGCCTGGACCTGGAATCTGCCCTCCTGATATCCTAGGGTGTGTTGCAGGGAATCTATGGGAAAAATCTGTCTTTGAGTTAGAATGCTCAAATTGATTCCCAAACAAAGACTGGTTTTGAATCAGGGTCATCTTTGCACTTACCCCACTTTGTGTTCCCCCAGCATAGATGGCAGAAACTTTTCTTTTTCTTCTGTGTGACTCCCTGTTTACAGTATCACCCGGAGAGATGGAGTGAACAACAGAATCATCTGGCATTGAGAAAAGCAGCTGAAAAATTGTTTCTTCAAATGCCTTCAGTGCATGCTTCATCCCATTTGCTCTGCTGATACCACTGTTAAATGTAGGTGATGACACATCCTTTTCAGGCACACTACCGTGCGCACGATTTTGACAAGTTATGCGAGTCTCCTGAGGGAAAGAGCTGCAGCTTGTCCCATCAGTCTGCCTCGTGGTCTTGTGTACTTGCCAGGCTGCTTGACCCTGTGTCTCTCCAGGATGGTTTGAATTCTGCATTCAGCCTGGGCCTGTACATACAGCATACAAAAACTGAGACATACATAGAGATAAATATATATATTGCGATAGTGGGAGGGGGAGGGCAGGCAGTGAGGAATACAAGGGCAGGACAGAGGAGACGTGCAAGGAGGAGTAGGAAGGAGAGGTCAGCAAACAGGCTGTGGAGGTGGCTGAGAACAGTGAGGGGCTTGCAGGGAAAACAGGAGTGGGGGGCCTGCAGGATCAGGGGGTGTAGAAGGCAGCACAGCAGCAATAAGGCATGAAGAGAGAACTCAGGGGCTGGTGCCTCGGGGTCTGCTTGAGTGGACAGCACAAGGGAAGGAGTTGGTTGAGGAATGAGGGTTGCAAAAGTGGTGGTAGGAGGCAGGAGACATGGGGAAAGCCCAGCGTGCTGTGGTGCATTGTTGTTCATGTGCTCTATGGCAATTGGAGCTGTTCCTGCAGCGTGGGACTGAGCTCAGTATGAGCCAACGCATCTGTGTGACAGGCTGCCCTCGGGAGCTGGGACCGAAATAGCCGCTGTCCTGCGCCTGAGGACAAGGTTGTGCAGCCCTCTCTTTGCCTGCCTGTCGTTTTCCCTGCACTCATCTGAGTGGAAATATGCATTTAGCTGTGAGCTTTGTCCTGCTGAAGGGTGAGCACCGCCTGCCACATGTTACTTGTGGCCTTTAAGAAATTGAGCCAATGTGCCCCAAATGTAGAAATGTGAGAAGCGGAACAGAGTTCCCTAGGCTGCTGATTGAAATAGTTAATTGCTTGTAAAGGCAAAAAGGACATTTAGGACATCTCTTGTTAAACCAAGAAAATAGATAATCTTCCTACTGAGTTAGGATTGCCTGAAATCTAGCTGCTGAAAGCCGGGAACCCTGGGTGCCAAGAGTTACAATGACAGAGTGAATCCTCCTCCTTTAAAATGCGTGCTTCCAGTTCTGGTTATCTCTCAGCTCAGGTTCTGAAGTGAACAAACCTTTTAATAATTCTGTTGACTGAGAGATGAGTTTTCATGGCCTGTTGGTGAAATATCATGAAATTAATTCCCTGCATACAGGATTTCAGCAGGGCATTAAGGAGGTGAGTTTGGATTTTCTGTTAGGAGTTGGCAAAGCACTTCATCAAATCATCACAAAGATCTTTCAGGTCATCAAGTTCAAATGTTAACCTAACTGCTAAGACCACAACTTGACCATGTTCCTAAGAGCCACATCTACACATCTTTTCAGTACATGCAGGGATGGTGATTCAACTACTTCCCTGGACCACCTGTTCCAATACTTGATAACCTCTTCCATGAAGAAATTTTTCCTAATGTCCAATTGGAGGATTCATCCTGAACAGTAGTCAATGTAGCCACTATAAATCTTCCCTCCTGTACTACACGTGGTTCTGCCTCCTGTGATAGAAGGAAGTTCTCTGTGCCACCTCACTGGCACACAGTGGACTCTTCCTAAACTGTTTATAATTATGTGATTGAGAACACAGCTGGGGGGATAGAACAGTTTGCTCAGATTGCTGGGGTTTTTGCTTGTTTTTTTCAGAAATCAGAACATGTATAGTGCCTGAGAAAGGAGACTGTGAAACAGGAACAAAATGTTTCAGGTAAGAATGCTAATAACAGGAAAACACTATCACTTCACTTTGCTCTGAGTTCCTTTTAGAAGTTGGACACTGTGATCTGAAATGTTGTAAGGGTGGGAAGGTTCAGCTATGGCTGATGCCCACAGGAACTGAACCCTGGTCAGCTGAAATGCTTGCATAGTGCCAAATATTGCCAGAAAGGGATCCCGAAATTCCAAATTAGTGGGTACTTTAAGTCTTAAGGTTTCTGTACCTCTCTTCCTTCCTTAAAAAAACGGGCAACACCTTCATGTCCTCTGAAAAGGCCACTGGACAATTAAAATCATTGATAGCTTTACTGTGCTGAAGATCAGGGGCAAAATAAAATGCTGAAAGGCTGTTAAATGTGTGTGATCTTTCCCATACAATGAAAAAGAGTAAAGGTTCTGAGTACTCGTGTCTAGGATCAAAGTATGTGATTACAGAACTATGGAATTAAGGACTGTGTTTCAGTGCTCATCATCAGGCAACAAATACTATTCCCATGTTTTCTGACCCATTTGTACTTGTCTTTACTGTTTTAGCATTTTTTTTCTCTATGTGTAATTTGCCATGTGCTACAGCCTTATTCTTTTTTTATTAAAATTGTCCTAGAAAGTGTTTGTGGCTCTTCACCTTTGGCCATTTCCTTGTAAAGAATAGGTCCTAAAATACCATGAGTGTCATATAGGATCAAGAAGGGACACAAACCTCTCATAGTCTTACCTGACTGCAAATTTTCGCCCTGCTTCAGGTGAGAAATGTAGAAGAAAGTACCTTGTCCATCTTTAGTAACATCTTTATCTTATCTCATGGATAGAATTGACATCATTTGCATTTTGTGTAGGGAAACTTTACCACTGGCCCAGGGTTGTATTATGTCTCAGCAAGGAGTAGCACTGAAGGTAATATTCATGTTATTTAATCTTTCTTTGGAATATTATTTTAGAAGTGAATAGTATATGCTGCTTTTTGAAGTTTCTTTGAGTTTGGAAAATTTAGTTTATACGTAGAAAACTTTGAATAGACAATTCAGCTATCTGTATGTTTGTACTTTGTATAATGGACTCTCAGCTCAGGAGAATTAAAAAATTTACAAATTTTGTTGTACCTGACAAAAAAAGAGAAGAGCAGAAAGCTGAGATTTTTCTGGAAAAGAGTATATTTGAATAGATTTAATTTTTAACAACATATTTTTGCTTTTAATATTGTACATATCAGTGTTGTACATATCAATATTGTGCTAATAAAATATAGCATATTTCTAAAAGCATTTCAGTTTCAAACAGAAAATCTGTCTGGTTCACATTTCCTATCTCTATCAAAAATGTTAGCCACAAAATGTTGTCAGCAAAAATGCACTCAAGAAAGATAACTTTATTGTGCTGCTTCTCTGGCTAACTGCAATGACAACAATGTGAACCATTGTCCTAGACATACTAAAGAAATAAAATTGCTTGGAGGCAGCTATATACAGATAATTAATGCATATGTCAGCTCTACCAAAAGCATTGATGATGCCAAGGTTAAAAAAAAAAAAAAGTACTTATTATATTTTCCTACTCTTTCACATTTTTCAGAATTTGGCCCAGGCTTCATTCTGCAGGTGCAGCTGAAAGAGTGACCAGAACTCCTTCCTATGGGCCCACTGACTTGTCTGTGTGCACTTGACCCATCAGTGACCTTATACCATGAAGGAATAAGAGTGAAGGTAACATTCTTATCTCCATAAAACAAGCATCTGTCTTCTTTCTATTTTATCCAAAGATTCTGTCAATGTAAATGACCTGAAAATATTTATTTTATACTAAGGTGTACAGTATTCTTATGTCTGCTTTATTAATGTATTTTGTAGGTTAGGAAAGACTAAGGCTATAAGGTGTCATGCCAGTTCTTGATCAAGATAACTGCATGAAGTTCATATAGACAAATGATCAAAGGAAAAATATAATTTCTTTATCAAATCTCTCTGAAAATCATGCTCAGTCTCCTCTCTTTACTGTCAGTAAAGTTGTATGCGTAATAATGAAATTAAATGAGCAATTTGGCTAAAGAATATATGTCAGTTCAGGTGTCCAATCCATACTGACCAAAAAGAGATGATGTTGGACAAGAACAATACTTCAAATTATGTTCACTTACATTGCCATTAAATATTGGCCTGTCTAAAATACACTGTATGTTATCATTTAAGTTTGATATATGCTGATATAGAAGTGTTCCTACTTCCGTGTACCAAAACCTTCTCTCTTCCTCTCCTTCCCCCTCTGTCACAACACAGGTTGGCAGATATTTCTGGCCTGCATGTTTCAAAAAATGTTGCTTTTTCACCACCATTCATTGCTAAATAGAAAAAAAGAAAAAACAACAAAACAACAACAACAAAAAACAACTACATCAGAAAAACAAACAATAAGCAGTACAAAGTTTAATCTTTATTTTTGTAGTTCTTCTTACTG
Organism: Aegithalos caudatus; assembly: GCA_013389925.1. Classification (NCBI taxonomy): domain Eukaryota; kingdom Metazoa; phylum Chordata; class Aves; order Passeriformes; family Aegithalidae; genus Aegithalos; species Aegithalos caudatus. Next base: position 40,801 of record WEIU01012251.1, on the reverse strand, counting down.
AAAGATGCCTGTCAATAAAAATAATATCAGAATAATATATCTCCTATTAGCAGAAACTGTAATGTAGCTATACATTTAGAATAAAGAATTGAAGGGGACACTCCAGCAGCACATCAGTGACAAGTGAGCAACAGCCATTAAAAGCATAGCCACTAGGGGCCTTCAGTTGCTTGGTCTGTCAGAAGTGATGAAGGCACAGCCCCCTGCCCACCCAGGGCTTGCTACCCTCAAATCTCTGGGCGACTCTGTCCTTTCCCCCCAGCAGAGCACAATTCTCCACGTGAAATAAAAATCTCCCAGCTGCTCCAAATGGATACGTCCAGCTGATTCTCACTCTGATAGTCCTAGAAAAATAAGGGAACTAATAAAAAACTCAGTTGTGTGATTTGTTACAGGTGACACGTGACGCTGCAGGAGCAGTGCTCCGCACAGCTGCTCGCACACCGACCTCCCCCCTTGGCTGCCTTTCCTGCAAACACCTTGGTGGGATAACAGCATTCCACTAGAAAACCGTGAAAGTGAGAGGAAGTCCACTGAACATGAGTGAGGATGTTTTATTTCCAGCCCCTGTGACAGCTCAGGATTAAATGGGTTTTCATTGTTCTTTCCCTACTCCAATTTGGACACAAAGCCAGTGTAAGCGCGCCCAGGGTTTTATTTGGTGCCGCCCCCCCCCGTCTGCAAGGCTGGTATTCTCCCACTAGCTGCCTGTTCTAAATATGGCCATGGCCAGTGTGTCAATAATCCCTCTCTTTAAGGGACTTGCAAACATTAGTGTTGGGACATTCTTGCTGTTCAGATGTCTAGCTGACGTCTGATGCTTAAAACGGAGCATGCTTTCATCCCTTCATGCATTGTCGTAAGCCCCCAATGATTACTCTTAAAAGGGTGCCTCTGGCTATGCAGGGAAACAGTTGCTGACCACAGGAGACACAGCTTGCTTGCTTCAGCCTTCTTGAATGCCTGGTCACTTTAGCTCTGTAGCAGCCTGACCAAGCAGGACCATGTCTACCTTTGGGTATAGAAGAGAGCTCAGTAAATATGAAGACATTGATGAAGATGAGCTCCTCGCTTCTCTCACTGAAGAGGAGCTGAAGGAGCTGGAGCGGGAGCTGGAGGACATAGAGCCCGACCGTAACCTTCCAGTGGGACAACGGCAGAAGAGCCTGACAGAGAAAACACCCACAGGCACGTTCAGCAGGGAAGCACTGATGGCCTACTGGGAGAGGGAGACCAAGAAACTCTTAGAAAAAGAGAGGTTGGGTGCATGTGAGAAGGTAAGAAGCTGAATCATTTGCTGTTTCCTATAGATAATTTGTTTGATTCTTCATTGGCATGATCTCACTGATTTAGTTTCTTTTCAGTCCTAGTAGCATTTTTAAGAACATTGTTAGCCATACCAGTGTGCCCATTAAAGCACTGAGTCTTAGCGAGTTTTTGCCCTCTCTGGAGGTACTTTAAGTGCTCAGCTCAGAACAGAAGAAAGTGCCATAAAAACTTTCATCAGTGATTAAAATAGGAAAAAAAATTAAATGTTAGAAATTAATAGGTAGAGATGTGGGCCTTTGGATAGCATTTGATTTTTTAAGAAACATACAAAAAATGCCTTTTCCTTTCCTTAAAAAACAGCCAGTATTGACTGCTAAGAAGTGTGTAAGGAAGGTAATTTTGAATACATGTTATTTCAGAAGGTGAGTAAGCGGATGCCGGGCTTTGTGCTCGCTGGAAGAAAGCAGCTTGTGTTGCAGCTGGCAGCTTGTGTTGCTTTGTTCCTGCTGAGGATCCTTGGCATGTTTCGAGAGTCTTCTGGCAACTGTTGTCAGAGGGCAGCTGTATATTATTTAGTAAGTGGCCTAGGATAGAGTCATCAGTCAAACCATCTAACTGCATTCCCAAAAAAACAACCAATAGTGTTGGTTAGGCAACTCATCCCCCAAAAGAAAAATGTTAGTAAGAAAAGCCATTTCCTGAAGTGCAAATGAACAGTACAGCTGGGCAGGAGTAAAAGGCTCAGTCTTGGCAAGCAGTGAGCACCCTCAGTCTCAGATGTTATCCACATTGGCACTCCTGATCCTTGCTAAAAGAATGTGTGAAACTGAGCCCAACCAAAAATCAACTTCTATTTTCATGATGGCTCCGTGTAATTTCAAAGCAAAGTGGGCACTTGGGAATTTTTAAGCACTGCTTCATACCAAGCTCTTACTCTGTTTATAGGGGCACATTTTCCCAAGTTTAAGCAGAAAGTAATACAACAAAGGCAAAGACAGCAAAACTGAACTCAGAACCTCCAGCAGCCCTGATTTAGGAGCTCATTTCATTTGCAAGGAAGAAATTGCAGTTTATACATTAGATAAAATATCTGCCTAGAGGAAAGTCAGATGGATTAAATTATCCTGCAATAATCAGGATGTTTTTACATGTAAGTATTTTCTCTTGTTTGTGAATGGTGGTATAAGGTGTTTGCAGGCAAGAGCACAGAGCAGTAGCTGTCATCAGACCATTAGTATCAACTTGCAGACATCGACTTCACTCCCTGTTTGTCAGTCCTAGAGAGTAAATGGCAAGATTAATGTTTATTTCCAGCTTAGCCTGGAACTTGAAACCTGGGCAGTTCTAAGAAACCTGATGAACAGGTCTAGTTTGGTATCTTATACAATNTTCTTTTTCTTTTTCTTTTTCTTTTTCCATGTGTATACAGCATTAATGATGGGTACTGGCTAAAGCTCCAAGTCCTGGAAAAAGGCTCTATAATTTTTGATCTGAGAAAAAACTTTCCAAATGCATCCTTAAACAAGAAAAGGTTGATATGTTGATATAGAGATCACAAAGACTCTCTCTGCTGGTGGCAATAAGAAAGCTCCATGAAAACAAATTTCTTCTTGCTTTCAAATGTCTGGAAATTATGCACCTTTATCTAAGATGGTTATTCATGCTCCTTCTATAGTTAGTGGTGACAGATCAGCTGGTCCAAAAAGCAAACAACTTGAAGATAGCCTTTTAGGGTGAATAACTTGTCCTCCAGAGATATTTACGTCTACATTGACTCTCTTAGTCCTAACTTTTCATAAAATTACTCCCACAAAGTTAAACCCTACAGGCTGCCTGCAGCAGTCCTGTACCACAGTGCTGCCGCAGTAAGAATATGCCTCTGTATTCAATTTCAAAATTATCATGCAGATTATTATGATACCAGACAATGTACATGATAGGCAACAAAATTCTGCCTTTGACCTCAAAAATGCCATTCAAAAAAAATCAAGTATGTTTTTATTAATCTAGCATCATTAAACATATCAATAGTGCATTTAAAGGCACCTCTTTCTGCTCATCTGCAGTATATATTCCTCGAGATATAAAACCAAAGCCAAGAAGACAGGGTTTTGGATACCTGATATTTTGAGGTCTTAAAGCCCTACACATACATAGAAGATAGAGATATAAATCTTAATCTCATAATAGGCCTACAGGTAGCACAGTATCTCTCAGAATAAGGGCCTTTCTGCACATGTTCTACAGGAGAAGCAATGGGGCTGGGTCCTACAAGAGCTCTGTGTGCAGGCCAATGTAATCAAACCCTGCAAAACCCCCAGGTTTGGTCATGAGCATCAGGCACAAACAGCTCAGTGTTCTGTTTCATTAAGAGTCATAGTTCTGCAAACATTACAAGTAGCATCTTTTTTGCATATATCCCAGCACAGAATTCTATTGAAAATTGTGAAACAGTATAATGCATTTTAACAGTTCTCTACTTTCAGAACCTTAGATAACAAAGCAAACCTAAAACTGCATAGGTTGTCTAAAAATAAGCTATCCTGTTAGTAACACTTTGGTTTTCCAGAAACAGAATGGCTGTGTCTCTGTAGAGTGTACTCGGGAAAATACACTCTAGTATTTTATAGAGATTATAACAGAAATATTGCTGTAGTACATACAGAAAAAAATATATTCAAATGCATACCTATAGTTTTTCCAGTAGACAAAACATGACATAGAAGATCTTTCTGAGAAAGAGGTTGAAGGTTGGTTGTAGATTCTGGGTTCTGTCATGCCCCATAGATCCCCATCTCACTACTGAAGTCCTCCATGTAGAGAGTGAGGCTTTCCCAGGATGAAGACCTTTTCCTGCTCCTCTACAGAGAACTCTTTTGCCACCATAACTTCTAAAGGCAACAAACAGAGCCTTGGGGCATGGTTCCAAATTTGCCTTCCTGGTACCTACCAAACACACTAAAATAACTTCGTGTTTCAGGAAAACAATGTATTTCCTCTGTAGACAATGAGTCAAATTAATTTACAGTATGGGAGCTGACCTGTGAGAGCTGGTGGTGAGCACTGGCTTAGGTTTGGCAAACATGAAGAAATTCAGGGGTTATTGACATGTGGTTACATGCTACCTGTGGGAATGCATCTCAACCCTTTCTTCATAAATAGTTTATTAGTATAAACAGCCCATGCAATACATACAAAATTTTTTGAATCATGACTTCTGTAATGCTGTATTGTTTTGCATGCTGGTATACAAAACTACACATGCAGACACTATTTGTATTTTAGATCATGGCAACTGTTAATTTTTTTAGACATACTAACATGCAAGGGAGTCTGAGATGTCTAATCCTCATGAAATGAAGAAGTTTGTTGCTCATGTTCATTCTGAAATTGTTGTCTTATGTTTCTGCTGTCAAGGATCCAAATTATATCCCCTTTTAGACATGCCAACACATAGAAAACCTGATGTTCCTTTTGTAATACCTTGTATCAAGTTTTCTCTTGGCAGAAATGACTGACATTGGTAAAGTGGTTGCAATTTATGCTAAGCTTTTTCTAAAGAATGTAAAAGAAATAATGTTAGAAAGGTGTTAGGTGAAACATTTTTTCTTCTCCTAACTGTATTTGTTTGCTTTTAGATTTCAATGTTAAGTTATATAGTGTCAGTATACTTGTTCCTGTGCTAAAAGGCAGTAGTTACATTACTTCAATCATGTTTAACACCCACAACCTACATTCCTGTTCAGGATTCTGAGCAAGAAGAAGACAATTCAGAAGAACTTCAAGAAGAATGTTTCACAGAAAGCAATAGTGAAGTGTCTGAGGAGGCATATACTGAAGAGGATGATGAAGAAGAAGATGAGGAGGAAGATGAAGATGAAGATGAAGATGAGAGTGATGATGAGACAGAGGAAAAGCAAAATGCTGCAGCTGGCAGGCATTCTGACCACATCAGACACAAAAAGTGTAATGGTGCAAAGGACAATGAAAACTTCCTCAATGGCCATGATGGAAAAGACAGTGAGAATCGGAGTTTAAAAAGCAGTGCCATCCACCCTTGTGGAAATCCAACAGTTATTGAAGATGCTTTGGAAAAAGTTAGGAGCAACGACCCTGACACCACAGAGGTCAATCTGAACAACATTGAAAACATCACTTCACAGATGCTTATACAATTTTCTCAAGCCCTGAGGGACAACACTGTGGTTAAGTCATTCAGCTTGGCTAACACCCATGCTGATGACAACGTGGCAATAGCTATTGCTGGTATGTTAAAGGTTAATCAGCATATAACTAGTCTGAATATTGAGTCAAATTTTATCACAGGCAAAGGCGTGCTGGCCATCATGAGAGCTTTGCAGCATAACAAGGTTCTAACAGAACTGCGGTTCCACAATCAAAGGCACATCATGGGCAGCCAGGTGGAAATGGACATAGTCAAACTGTTGAAAGAGAACACCACTCTGGTAAAGCTGGGGTACCACTTTGACCTTGCTGGCCCAAGAATGAGCATGACGAGTATCCTGACAAGAAATATGGATAAACAAAGGCAAAAGCGCATGCAGGAGCAGCGGCAACAGGAGTCAGGTTGTGACGGAGCTATCAATCCAAAGACCAAAGTGTTGCAGAAGGGGACACCTCGGTCCTCACCTTATGTGTCGCCTAAAAGCTCACCATGGTCTTCCCCAAAGCTCCCTAAGAAAGCCCAGCCAGTGAAATGTCAGCCTTCAGCACCTGCACCCCCACCTCCCCTCCCTCCCTCACC
>WEIU01012251.1:5027-34627 GCA_013389925.1 Aegithalos caudatus | reverse complement strand
CCACCTCCCCCACCTCCTCCCCCTCCTCCATTTATTCCAGAGAAGAAGGCACCTACAAGGAATATAGCTGAAGTCATCAAACAGCAAGAAAGCTCAAAAAAAGCCTTACATAATGGACAGAAAAAGAAAAAAGGCAAAAAAAGCAGAAAACAGGAGAACAGCATATTGAAAGAAATTAAAGATTCTTTAAAATCAGTCTCAGACAGAAGATCAGAGGAAGGTTCACAACCCTCCACCCGGCCATCCACCCCACAAAGGTCTCTCCATGACAATCTGATGGAAGCAATTCGGGCAAGCAGCATAAAGCAATTAAGGCGGGTAAGTAAGAGATCCTAGCTCAGTAAACTGATTGTGGTTCAAATATAGCATAAGCTCAGTTAATTTTAGTATACACATTTAGTTTAAAAAAAATCTTAGAAATGTGAGCATGATAAAGCACTTAGGAGGAGGCTTCCCTCTGATTGGGCTTTTCTCAGCACAGTGATTTCTGTCTGACTGTGATTTTGACAGGAAGTGGGGTACTTTCCCAGACTCAGTCTTGTTATGGGAGATGATCTATAGCACAGAGCTCTTGGCAGTGTATGTGGCAGGAATTTCAGGTATTTTGCCATCTAGATTGCACAGCAAATGTAATGAATGCCTTTCCCACCCCTGTTTTATAGGTGGAGGTTCCAGAAGCCCTTCGGTGAAAGCCTGGATGACAGAAGAAGCAGAGCAGTGATCGAGGGGAGGCTGCTTTTCCTTCACTAGTGGTAACATAGACTGTCTAGAAAGCTGTTTCCGAAGTGCACTCTTAGATTCAAGCCATTTCTCTTTAATTCAAAGAAATAAACCCTCTAAATACAAAATAATGCTTTAAGGATCAATTTGCATTGTAATCTGTAAATATGGAAATAATTTTTTATTTAATGAGATTTATATTGAGAAGTTGTTGCTTATTTAGATATTCTTGTCAATATTTGATTGCACATCACTGGACAAGTTCTTTACACTGAGATGTAATAGTTTACCAGCCTGTGGTTTCTTCATTTTTTTTTTTTTCCCATGAATTTACAATAAATTTGGTTTGAAGCTTTCAAGCAGAAATATACTCCTGGATTTCTGTGAGTGAGAACCCACCAGATGGTTGCATCAAGTTCATGAGCGTTCGGGAAGTCTCCTGGGAAAGAACCTGAAATCTTTCTCAGCTGCACCTGAGCCTATGTGGAAGATAGTACCTGAGCCCATATGTTAGTGCAGTTTCATATTTACATTGGAAAAAAATGTTTTATAAGGGTATATACCACTAAAACTAAGCTGTGGGTTGTGTCAGGTCACCAGTGTTGCACACCAGATCCTGAACCTTGGCCTAAAGAAATGGGAGATGAATAGAGCTGTAGTTCACCTTGAATTGTAAGCTGATAGTTAATGTCAATATTTTAAGGATGCAGCAGAGTTGTTCAGGTGAGATCCATTCAGTACAAGTGCTGCCTGTAATCAGAACTAACCTCAGTGCAGTCATCCAGTCAGAGAGAGAAACTTGAAAAGCAGCCTACCATCCAGGTGGAAAAAGGCTTTCCTATGGTATCAGTTGAACAACAAGCAGGGTGTGAACTGTCAATATGATACAGTGCAAGCAGAGCCAACACCACTTGGAGATGCACGACTGGAGGTATCACATCACAGGCAATGGCACGAATATCCCTTCTTCATGTAGCACTAGACATCTCCCTCTGTCAAATTAGTTATGGTTCTGGGTGCTTCAGCTAGTGTGAAGGCAATGATAACATGAGGAAAACTGAGTAGTGGCCAGAATGTTGAAAGGCAAGAAGAGTGATATGTTCAGAAGCACTGCTAAGTTTTAATTAGTTTGCTCATTGCAACTATAAATAACAGAATTAGTATTTATTTTAGATAAAGCCACATCAAAGAGAAATGCTTAGGGTTACCCAGTAGTGCTACTGAAAAAATATGGGTAAGCTTGTACCTACAAATATTAATGAGACAGATTTTCCCAGAAATAGGAACAAATTACTGGAGGGAAATTAAGCCTAATGGAGAGGGGGTCTTCTAATGAATTATCAGAAATGTTACTGCCATGGCAAGGAAACAGTGAAGGCACCTTTTTCTTTTGTATTTATTGACCAAAATGTAGCAAAAGCAATTTAGAACTAACTAAAACACTTTCCAACAATTTTCTTCTTGCTCAGATCACAACAACTCATGAATATTTCTAGATCCAGTATTACAGGAAATATGGTACGTACTATTGGTCTTTAGCTGTCTTTATAATTGCATAGGCTCCCATAGCATAAAAATCAACCTATGGTCAATCTCCCATGACCAAATGGAAACTGGGGCTTGAGATCTTCTGAGGATGGAAGCAATACTGGAATGCAGACCATACTCAGGAGTAGACCTGTGGCCTCAGACATTGTACACAGAAACTTGAGAAGGATGAGAAACATCCTGGATGTTTAATCAAGTGGCAAAAGTAGCTAAGCAGCTGCAAGGGAAAATAAAAGGCAATGAGGGAACTCAGGGAAAGCACAATGGAGAGGATTTGGACAAGACAAGTAAATGTTTTTAAAAAACAATACCATACATTTGAGGAAACAAGTGAGGAAACTGTCTGTATGAGAGGTGAAAAATTATATAGAAAAAGGAGATGATAAAGAAGAAAATTAATACTGAAAAATGGATGAGAAGAGAAAATGTGGAAGAAGAAAAAGCCTAGAAGAAAGGAAGAGGGTAGAATTCATTTTTCAGGTTGGTAAGAGCTGTTGGAATTACCCTTTTTTGGAAGGAGAGGACGATAGGCACAGCTTCTATGAAGCTTTGTCCAGAGCTACTGCCTGTGGTGGCTGCCAAGTGGCCATCAGCTCTCTCAGTTGTGAGCCCTGCTCTGAGGTGTTGTGCAGTCACAGAAGCAGCAGCCACATGCAGTTATGGAAGCTGCTGCCCCACTCCTTCACCAAGTGTCAGGTCCTGTGCCTTAGCCAAAGTCTGATCTGGGCAATTACCTTCTGCCTAAGTACATTTCACAACAGTTTCCCTTGGAACATTTCAAGGCATGGCTCCTATTTGGAGAGCCACAGGGCACCCCCAAACAGCTTGTTAAGGTTTTGATGCCCCACTAGTCCCCTTCCCTCCAGGGTGTCAGCTCTGCTTCTGGTGGTGCTGAGCTCTCTCACAGATATGTCCAAGAAGCAATCTCTTTTCCATTCAAACAGGCAAGCAAGCACCATATCACAGGCATCCCAACCCATCTGGGAGCTACTGCGCTGCCTTCCTGGACAGTAATACAGTTTAGCAGGATCCAAGAGGCGCCAAGATGCATTTCTGCCTTGGGAACAGACACCCGTGGGTCATTTCTCCTGGGGCCCAGGTCCTGCCTGTAAGCTGTGTTCACTTCATTTTGGTCACAGGGAGACAATAGATCTCTGCTGGAGGCCTGACTGCCTCTTGTTTGACCTGCAGGAAAGATGTCATGGAGTCAGCTCCTGCAATCCTGTCCTGTGCTCCTATCAGAGTTGGACACAGGAGGCCCAGGATGCAGGCATGCTCCTCATTTGGACTCATGAGGCTCCTACAGGGAGCCATCCATTTTTTTTTCTGAAAGACCAATCAGAAAAACAAACACATCAAAATCCACCATCTGTGTTCCACGTGTAACGTGGGACAACTCAGCACCATGAGGCTGCACCTCCAATGCTGCATGCCTCACTGCAAGGACATTGTGGGGCTGGTGTAGGAGAAGGGAATACAGGGGACCCCACTCCTGAAAAGTAACAGCTGTGTTAATTACCCAATACAGCCTCACCCCTGAGGAGTCACAGCTGCATCCAATAAGGATGAGTGAGATAAAAGAGGGGGTGAGCGAATAAGGGGAGGATCAGCATGGAGAAGGAGCCTTGGGAATCATGAAGCAGGAGCTCATGAAGCAGGATCCTGGGGAGTGAGAATTACTGCTGTGAGGTCAGTCTGGGTCTGTAGTCAGATCCTATTGTTGGAACCTGCAGTCATAATCTAGCTAGGTAAAATCTGCATTCAGAGTCTTCAAGCTAATACATGCAGTCAGAGTTTAGCAGGAAATAACCAGCAGTCAGAGGCTGAAAGGGAAACCTACAGTAGGAGCTTTCTGCAGCCAGAGTCAGTGAATAGTTGGAGTCAGGATGGCTAGGCTGTGGAGAGGGATAAACCAGGACCCTTTCTATGTTTAACAAGAAGTCTGTACCTTGGTTCATTTTTACCCTCTAATGAGAGGGCTACTGTAACAGGCTTATGCATGTCCAGAAAAGGACAATAGAGCTGGTGAAGAGTCTAGAGAGTGAGATGTATGAGGAGTGTCTGTGTGAGCTCAGTGTGTTCAGCCTGGAGAAAAGGGACACGTTGTTGCTCCCTAAACCTACCTGACAATAGCCAGGTGGGGGTCAGTCTCCTCTCCCAGATAAAAAGTGACAGAACAAGAGGAAATGCCCTCAAATTTTACTAGGGGAAACTTAGGCTGGTTATTAAAAAAATTTCTTCAGGAAAATGGTGATCAAGTAATAGACTGGGCTGCCCAGGGAAGTGGTGGAAGTGTCTCTGGAAGTGTCCAGAAAGATGTGTAAGTGTGGTGCTTAGAGGTTTAGAGGTGAATTTGGCAGTGCAAGGTTAAGGGTTAGACTCAATGATCTCAGAGGTTTTTTCCAACCTTAATGATTCTGTGATTCTATAAAAGAGCTGACCTTTGAAAGAACCAGAAATACCAGGGCCTGACTGCTGCCTGTAAATCCAATATGTGGTCCTTTATGGGCTTCATGAGTTCATGCCTCACCACCTGGGGAAGTGTCTGAGATTATAGAAATAAAAGCAGTTCATAAAAGAGCAAGAAATTTTATTTTCACATCTTCTGGAAATTTTGCTGCCTTCTTCTGAGTCCCCTGTTGATGTTCTGGACAGTGACCCACCTTGCTAGGACTTGTCTGAAGGCAAAGGTGCTGGGGTCTGACTGCCCTTCAGTGACTCCTTCCCACCACACAGGGCAGGTGGCCATGGGGGCTCCTGCCAGGTGAAGCCACATCCATTTCTGGAGGCCAGCTCTGTGCTGTACACAAGTGGGGAGCCAGAGGAGCTGGTGTGGGACAGTCCCTGCATGGCATGGTTGGAGAATGGATGTCCTGAGAGGCACAGAAGAGTGGGAAGCTGTAGCCGAGGCCTCTCCCTTGCCCACTCAGTAGCACAACAATTCACAACTCTTGCAGAACACAGCAGAAGCTGTGACTATTGCAGAATTCCACGCCACCGCTCACACACCTTTCTCAGAAGTCCATCAGTTCAGTGGAAGTAATGATTAAGGCAGAGCAGCTCCACACCCAAAGAAGAGAGAGTGTTGTCTGCAGGCTGTTCAGAGAGTGACATGAATGACCACCATGGGTTAGCCATGAAGAGGGTACTTGCAGTGCCTGGATGTAAGGGGAGAGGTAGCTCCAAACACTATTTTCACAAGTGAAACAGCATCTGGAAGGGTGTGTACAATTTCAGTAACTGACAGCCAGGAAAAATTGTTTTGAATTGGAAGAGGGACAGAAAATGGCTGGGATAATTGGGGAACTGAAGAGGCTGTCCTGTGAGAGAGATGAGAACAGGTGGTGGGATCAATGTAGCCAAACAAAGGCTCAAAGGGATTTCAGCTCATGTCTATAAATACTGCAGTGTGGAAAGAGCTACAGGACATAGTTAGCAGTAGAAAAAAAACCCAGGAACTGTGCATGACTGCATTTGGATCAGCAATTAGAAGACCTATCCAAGCTCTTAGAACAAGAAGGTATTTGGAACAGCCTTCTCATTAAATTAGAATGGGCAAATTCTTACTGGTAAAATAATGCAAGAAGCTTATGATAACAGTATGGTTTGTTGTTTCCAGAAGCATAAGCCTGAAACTGGTGACACAGCAGCTCTGCCATTATTAAATTAATGTTCTTAGATGTGATAACTCCACAGGATCTGCAACCTGGAATAGTATTGAAAGTTGTAAAAATCTCCTACAATTTGTAGTAAGATGCTCTATTTTCAAATCCATGTAAGATGTAACCTTAGACAAAAGCTATCACATGGAAACCAAAGTCTTCTGCTAGATTCTGGCTTAATACTATCCACATTGATGCCAGCAGGAAACTAATAATATACTAGAGGGAATAGAATTTGGTTCACATATTGGTAAGCCCAGCACTGCATGTGCACTCTGCAGTTCTGACAGATCCCTTTGTCCAATGCTGTGCTTGTGACAGAATTAATTTTTAGATTCATTCCTCAAAAGTTATTGAACAAGTTTACTTTGACTTGCCAGTTCAATTATTTGAATTTTAATTTCTTAAATAAGATAGTGAAGACACACATAAGGAGAAATATGGCACCCAGGAAAAAAAAGCCTTGCTTAGGAAAAAAAATAGTGTACCTGTATCACTGAGGAGATGCTCTTTAGAATCACCTGGTGATTTGTGGTGGCCCCTTTTATATAAGTAGCATGAGATGTTTTTCTTTTCACACATGTAAAATATCTGCCCACTCAGATTGTTTCAAGTTAGGCTAAATGAAGTTTCTGTTTGGGACTATGGTTTTTGCAGTATTTTAGTAATTTTATTTTATCTGACAGTTCTCTTGCTCTGGGAAGTACATAGGGCTCTTATTTAAGAGCTTTTACTCAGAAAACACCATTATCAAGGGACAATATCTCAATATCTTACCTCTTGGCTGGAACTTGAGCTTTCCAGTCCTCAGCCTCACCCTGAGCTGCCAAGACCTGGAGCCAGAAAAGAGGAGGATTAGGGACAAGGGGTGCTGTTACAGCTTGGGTAGGCAAAGTGAAGGTGTAAATCTGGATAAAGCAAGTGGGTGATTGGTTAGGATGGGGTAGCTCCCAGCATGGACTGACCATTTGCCCCAGCTCCAGGCTGCTCCTGCCTTGCCAGGGCTGCCTGCAAGGGCAGCATGGGCTGAGGGCCCATGGCAATGTTGGGTCTTCTGGGGGGATGCAAGCTTGTGCTGAAACTGGAAGGCAAAGGAGAGAATTGCAGTGAGAGCACAACAGCTGTGGGCTTTCCTTCTGTGCAGGTAGTGGAAAAATAGGGCAACTGTCATCCATGGGCTGCAGGGGAGCTGTAGCACTATCAAATCCAGATGTAACTGTTCTGTGTGAAAAGGATGGATCAATCCAAAAGAAAATGGAGATATGAAAAAAATCTGTCATTGTGGAAAGCAAGGAGACAGTCTATCTGCCAAATGTATTTATTTCTATCTGTAACCTTTGACTATATTCAACTCCAAATGAATATGGATTTTATAAAGCCTTTTTAATGGCAAAAAATGAGTTATTTTCTATAGAAGTATAACACAGAACTATAAAACATCTCATGTTTTTCTTTTATGAAAACACAGTCACAGTAAAAATTCCTACTGTGTGTCTGGTAAGAGCCCAGGCATGTATCTCAAAGCTAAGACTGAGCGTTATGTCCTGGGCTGTTTGCGTACTCTGGGGTATATTTTTTGATTTGTTATGCCTCTACTTTGCCTTGGAGAGATGAATACTGATCCATCTCATAGTACTGCAAGGTTATGTTCACATAGGCTGAAGTGTGCTCCAAGATCCTCAGACACTGAGTGCTATTGGATTCATAATAACTGTATTTATTTTATTTTTGCTAACAGGAATACTTTGACTTATTTAGACTTATGTAGAACATAAGTGAATATTTCTACATGGTGAGAGAAGCACAGCCCATGGTCCAATGCAGGAAATTTTGTAAATGTAGATGAGGCAAGCCATGAAGGCAGGAGTCTCACAGCTGACCTGGCTGTGAAAGAATGCCTGTGAAAAGGAAGACATGCTATTTCTGCCATTTCCTCACTTATGGAACAAGCATCTAAGGAACTGATAGTTAGAAATGCTTATACACTCTGAGGAGGATAAAATTGGGATGATTCCTGGCAGTGGCCTAGAAGACATTTCACCAGACTAACTAAGTATAGCCTTTGTGCATGAAACTGTTTTTCTTGCATGGGACATACTTGAAGTTTCAATTCTGTAGGTAAGAAATTAATTCCTTCTGCAGCCCATAATGCCTTTCTGCTGAGAACATTAGGTCAATCCACCCATGAAGGACTAAGTATTTCCTGGGCTTTTCTTTCCAGTTTTTTTCCAAGAAACTTTTGGATCTATAGGGTTATTTAATTATCACACTCATGAATGTTCTTGAAGGCTGTCAATGAGCTACAGTAAAAGCAGTGAATTTTGCAGGCACATGAAGGAAGTGTTTATGTGTACACAGTGTGGGGTCACCCTGTTGCTCGGTCTCAGCTTACTGCTCTCTAAATCTGTGACCCATGCATGTGTTGCTGTGTTTCACAAACAAGTTGGAAGGCAACAGTGCTCAGGTTTCATGTGCTCCTAATCACTTCTGCCAAATTCCATCCCTTTGTTTTCCTCCTTACCAAGTGTGCCGGGACTGTGGCAGGTCAGCCTCAGCTGCAGAGGGCGGGCAGGTACCACCAAATTCTGCCTGAACTGTGAGTGGTAAGACAGGCACCAGCACCTGTCCACAGGCAGCACCCAGACAGGGCAAATACTCCTGCCTTTCATCCCTGTTTAGCATGGGTTTGGGTGTGTTACAAGCCCTTGTTACAAGATTTATGTCATCCCATGCCAGGATTATCTTCTGTCTAGTCACATGTGAGCTAAACTTTTCAGCCTCTGCTATAGTTTAAAGTGACTACATTCAGTTTGAGATCCAACTGCTCCAAACATCCTAGTAGTTGGATTTCAGGTGCAACACCAGTTGGTGCAGCTCCAGGACAATTTTGTGTCTGTGGATCTGCATTGAATTAAAAAAAAATTTAAAAATCAACCAACAAAAGGGAAGACTGTTCCAGTTTGCTTTCCTCTCACTGCAGTTTCAGAGCTGTGTTGCTGGTGCAAAGGAGATGCTGGGAACTTCTAGCTAGGAACAGAGGGAGGACAGGATTGGGCAGCATGCATTTAGCTTGGATTCAATTTTTCTGGATTGGTACCCTAAGCTCTTTGTGATTACAGGGCCACAGATGTTGACAGTTGATAGCCCAGCACAGCTGAGCAGTCTGAATAACCCCACTGTGCCACTGGCTCCCACTCTCAAATTCCCACTGCAAAGAATCCCACAAGTCACATGGAGAACTGAGCTCACAGCTGGGTGTCAGACAATCCTGAGCCCTAATCCTGCTCTAACAGCTCCCTGTTACAAGACATGGTGTTACCTCAAGGGCATGGAGCATGTTTTGTCAGCTTCCTTGTCTGTAGAGCATAAAAACTCCTCCAGACTGTCCTTTGCTCCAAAAAAAATTCAAACATAATTAATCTGGCCCTTAAAAATACATAGTAGATGGACCTCCTAGTCTCCTTAAAAATTGTTCATTGGAAAGTCTTATTTAGCACTTGGTCATTTTCTTAGGTGAAAATCATTAATATCAACCAAGCTGGACATGGAGGACCATTCACACTGGTTAGCTACCATTTGGCTACCTCAGAGTGGCAATGAATGGCCTCATCTGTGAGTGACTGTATAACATATCAATACTACAACTTGCTGTGTCTCATTCTAATGCTTAGTTGACTGCAGGGTTAATTCAGACCTGTTCAGTGCAGAGGACACCAGGCCCTCAGAAAGCTGCTCTCAGGGCCCTCAGCTCCCTGCCCACATCAGCCAGCTGTGATCCCACCTACAGGCTGATTCTGAAGCTGTTACCTCTCCCCCCTGCAGTGCATTTCTCCTCAGCTTTATTCTGCACCAGAGATGTGGTGCTGAGTAACTGGGAATGTGGGGTCCTTATCACATTATTTGGGGATCTGCATTACCCATTACCCCAGACTGCCCTCCCATCACTTGCTCTGCCTGTTGATTGTCTGATATTGTCTCATCCTTGTATTGACACTAGCAGTGCCACCTGGGATAAAGTGGCAATGGGGTGATAGATGCAGAGCTTCTTTCATCAGATATGGGTCAATTCATCACTTCCAGGGTGGGATTTCTGTGTCTTCAGTGCTGCTGTTGTGGTGAGACTCACACACCTGAAATGGCTCAAAGCAGAGACCTGAACTTCACTCTGTCATATTGCAATGAATGTTTAAACACCTGCTTTCTACAGAAGCTCAAATCAGCTTCTTTCCAAGATGATAAATATTTAACCCCTCCTCCAAGTGGAGCAGTGGTCTCAAAATATTTCAATTTGACTATAGCTTTTTTAATAGGGTATTTTCCTCTTTGAAATTCAAGGTTAATGCATCTCTTGGCCAAACACAGGGTCTCTCATTTGATTTTAAATTAAGAAGTTTGGAGAGTTCTTTACTTCTGGGGCAAATGGTAAAGATGCTCAGTTCTTCAACAAGCCATGAGGTGGAAAACTGCAGGGCTCTTGCTGGGTCTGGGGGAGCTGCAATGATCTATGAAAAGGAGAATTCAAATGTGTTCACCTTGTTCCAATGTTTGTCAGGAAAAGATGCTGCCTGCTGTCCCGAGGTCATGGGAGGTTTCCAGGGCCCCTCCTGGCATTTAAAAGCAAGCAGTGGGCTTGAGTAGTTATTTCTGACACAGAATATCATACTTTAAAAGCAGAACATCTGGTTTAGTTGAAACCAGCTGGGGTTGACCTGAAGGCAAATCAGAGTTGCATAATTACACTTAGCTTCTAAATGAAATTAGGGATTTAGTCTGGAAATTCTGTTGAAGCTCTCCCTCTACTCTGATCTCCTGCCTCTTACACCAGATATATTATAATCCTTCAAAATGCAAACACTGAGCTAACCAGTGCTGACAGAATTTCCTTCACTGTATCTGTACAGCTGCTTTTGAGCAGGGTCCACAGTGTGCTGCAGAGGGGAATATATTCAAATATATGAGGAAGAAAAGCTACTACACCCCTTACTACACAGCACAGCAAGGACATCTACCTTGGAGTGAATCCAGGGGAGGCCATCAAGTTGATTAGAGGGATGGAGCACTTTTCCTGTGTGAAAAGGCTGAGGCTAAGATAAATGGGATTGTACAGCCTAGAAAAAAGGTAGCTTTGGGGTGACCTAATTGCAGCCTTCCAGTACCTAAAGGGAGCCAACAAGAAGGTTGGAGGGGATTTTTGTAGATCAGGTAATGACATGAGAAGGGGAATGGCTTCAAACTGAAAGACAGACAGCAGGTTTAGATATTAGGAAAAGATTCTTTACTGTGAGGGTAGTGAACTGGAATGGGTTGCTCAGAGAATTTGTGGATTCCCCGACCCTAGGAATCTTTATGGCCAAGTTGGTTGGAGCTCTGAGCAACCTGTTCCAGTGCAAGGTGTCCCTGTCCATGGCAGGGGGTTGGAACTAAATGACCTTTAAGGTCCTTCCAGCTTAGGCTCTATGAATTTTATTTCCCCCAAGTGGTGTGTGAAGGATCACCTTGCTGTGGGGCAGAAGTGAGCACCACCCTGCCAGTGATCTGACTTCTCACTTGAAGGGCTTTCTCACCAGCTTGGCCTCCATGCTGCACAGCACCAAGAACAGCCTGACCAGGGTCAGGGTTTTTTTTTTTATTTCCGTATCTCTTGCCATTCCTCCAATTACCATTTCCAAAATTATCAAGGAAAATGCTCCATCCCTTCCATTTTCTTCTGCTGAACCTTCCCTTTATTGCATTGTTTTGCATAGAAGAGGCTTGATTTTTTTTTTTTTTTTTCCACGTTTGCTTTGGGACCTTTGTCTTTCTAATAACTCTCTTGGAGACAGAATTAGTGTGATTCAAATGTTATAAGCTTGGGCTCAGGGGCTTTCATCAGTGTCAATCCTTTCCTCACATGTCTGTCTGCTGAAGTCCACATTTTTATGTCAAAAGACACCCTGCAAGCTTTTTTTTCCCCTCTTTAATCCTCATCTGCCATTGCTCAGGTAACAGGAGATGAAAGTACCTGAGGTAAAGAAAAGCCAAGCCTAACTCATGATGATGGTCTGAATCAAAGCTTCATCAAGCTGCCTCTTCCTTCCCACTGGCTCTAAACCAAAACAAAGAATAAAGCATCTTTTCATCTTATATCTCACTACTGATGAAGAATATTCTCTCCCGGTAGATACCATGCAATTCCTGAGTTGGCATCCCTCACCGTGTTTCAGGTAAAGGGTAGTGCCCTTGGGGTTCTGATATCAAGCCTCTCAACATCTGAGCCCGCAAAATTTGAATCAAATGGATTTTTATTGTTGTTGTTGTTAATCACTAGCTAGAGCTGGACAGTTATGATTAAGCATTGCATTGTGAACATTGTGTGCTTGACTAATCTTTTAAGGGAAAGGGAAGACAGTCCCAAGCTGAATGGGCTGTTTGGACAAGAGCCACCAGGCGTGAAGTCAGCAGAACTGAGCAGTAACTGGGGGAAAGGTAATTCCAGCAGTGGGAGATCCTGACCACCAACCCATTGATCACCTACTCCAAAGGAACCCAACTGAAATGGAGGGAAGAACTGTGCATGAAGAATAATTAACATGAGAGATATAACTTGGAAATAGGAGTTTCAGTACTAATTAATGAAAAAGTTATGTAATCTCTAACCATTGAATGCTGATGCCATTGTTAAAATGTATAAATAGCATAAAGTTTTGATGATTGACGAGCCAGCCTTTTTAGGAGCCAGCTCCCTACTTTGCACAAACTAGAGTAAAAAGGATAAATACCTCAGCTCAGTGTGAGTTGGTGCTGTGCACACCCAATAACAAGCCTGTGTTTGGGGCAATAGCTAGAAATGTGATAAACATAAACAAGAGGCTTCCTTGGTATATAAAGATAAAACTGAAACTTCCACTGTGAATCTAAGTAAATGTTGTTCAGCCTTCATTTCTCAAAAGCAAAACATTCACAAAGCATTTTTTAATATAGATTTGCTTCTGTTCTGTATTCTAAAAATCTTTTTTACAGACTTTATTGGAGAGCAGTTACATAATCACCTGCACCACATATAAAATACATAATTGCACCTTGGAGGACAAAATAGGCTTGTTCTGGTAATAAAAACTCTTTATCAGTAGAATTCTATAAATACAGTGCAGCATGCAGAATCAGCCTTTTTTTAAAATGCCTTTTCCAGTACCACAGAGGTCCATCATATAGCTGCAGTCTCTGGTCAGCCTAACAGTGACCCCTGTTACTAAAGGCAAATGTTTTTACAGTTTGCAAGAACCACCGAAACAGTAGCAAGAACTTGTGGAACTCTGGATATAACTTGTACGCACTGATACCCTTCTGTATAATGGGGCACTGCTTCAGATAGCCTAGCAAATCCCTTCTGAACTCTGTAACTCCAGTCTTCGTTTCACCCTGTGAATTCTCCCAAACCCTCATGTGCCACAGCAGAGAAAAGGGGGCTTTGTACACACTGTGTAGATTGCTTCAGATGCTCCCATCTGCAGTTTAAGCTTTTACCTTTTGTAGCAGCTGTGTGCCTCTCTGAGGTAGCACACACTTCAGGAGAGAAATTGTGATGAAATGCAGAGACCACCTCATAGCACAGGTAGCTATGGCACAGGGGAGCTGTTCAGTGGTCATTATGGACTCACTCTGTAGACGGATAACTATTCCTGTGGTTGAAGTATCACATCAATTAAACAAATACTCTTCTCTGGGACTGTGACTATTGCTAGGGAATTACAACTGTACCTTTGCACTTGCTGCTGCAGAGCTATTGTGGCTGTTTCCAGGATATCCCAACAGCAGCTCATCCATGTACAGAGCAACCAGTATTTAAAATAAGTGAAAAAAATTGGGTTTTAGTACCTCTATGATCTTCTGCTCAGCAATACCTTAAGAAATTGTGTAGGGCACTCACATTTTGCCAGTTTCACTCAAATTAACAACACAAAGGACAAAGGTTTTGTTTCATTTTTCCTTCTTTAATGCAACAAAATAGATGCTGCTAAATAAGCACTGGTCTTCATCGTAATAAAACAGGAGGTCAGATTTAAAGAGCTGCACTTGCCCTTGTACTCCTTAGAAGCCTTCTCTGTCTCCATGTTGACAATGCAGCTGTTCACTGAAAATTATGCAGAAAGATTAATAAAATCTTAGCTGGAATCTAAAAATGTATGGCAAGTCCAAAATCTTTTTAAGTAAGCGTGGATCATGTTGTTCAGATGCAATAGTTGGCACATTTTTACCTTATGGCTGTAGTAGTTATCAAGCGCAAATTGTAAAAAAAGAAATTTAATAGAGGAAAGTAAATTAATCTGACTTCAGCCACATCCTGTCACAATTTCTAATGTCCCACGATGATCCAAGAGGCCAGGGAATATAGTGTGACTATCATCCAGCAGCAAAAATATTATCACACACTTCAAAGCTACTGTCTGCCTTTCCTCTAACAAAGTCAGAGCTCTAACGCACACCCTGATGAAAACAGGATGGCCCCTTTCAAACTGAGATGACAGACGAGGCAGTAAGACGAAACCAGCAGAAGCCAGCACACACAGAGCTGCAGTAAATCTAAGCCATAAACAGAATGCCTCCTGTACTTCAAATCTTCCAAGGGCCCTGCACTTTCTGAAAGCAGGGCAGCAGCACTGCTGCACCTTTGACCTGGCAGACCTATAGGCAGGCAGGGAAGCAACGATTCTGGTGATTTAAAAATGACTCAGGCCCATGAAACTCTCTTTTCACATGTTTGGGGAGGAATGTGTGGCTGTCCTGGGCAGCCTGGGAGCAGCCTGGTGCAGCCCTGGGCACAGCCATACGATAGGGCTGCCCACACACTGCTGCAGGACTCCCTGTTCAGGATCAGTTAAGCTTCTGACACCGTCACTCGCACTGAAGTGCTCCTGATGGGAGCTGTGCTGCAAACCTGGCTTGTAAACCGGGGGATTAGCAACTAGTCTGTAGGTACCAAACCTCCTCTTTCACACAGTGTATTTAAACGTTTTTAGTTTATTAAAACTAACCCATGGGGAACTGCACACTGTGGCTGGGTCTCCAAAATATTAAATTGAAAGCCCAGTTTGATGCAACACTAGAGCATGACCTAATATTTGCACACACAAGTAATCAAACTGCTCAGATCAACTGCTCTACAGACATGATTCATGTTGTTTTGATTTTCACTTTGAGAACTTAAAAATGGCTACTGATTCTAGAAACTGGACCTTGTAGAAACGAAGAAGCCTTACCTAATGTTTTTGTCCTGAGAACAGATAACTAAATTTGAACAAGGAAAACGGCATTTAAAAATATTTTAAGTGTCACATGTCTGGACTGCGGTACACGTCTGGACTAGATGTATTTATACGCATTGTGCTATTAGCACCATTAGAAAAATGAGCAACTGAGGCACAGGGCAAGACAGATTTGGTTTCAGTTAAAACACCTGCATCTGAGTGTCTGAAGTGCAAGGTGGCACCTGCTCAGCGTCTAACACTCATTACAGCGGGTGGAGATGAGTAAGGGTCAGAAGAGTGACTGAGTTGGACAAATGCAGGATTCCACTTTGAGCTGCATCCCTGATGGCTCAGTTGCACATCACGTTTCTGAGAGGGCACAGCTACCCCTGCTGAACGCTGGGCATGGGGCCTGGTGTATGGGATATGACCCGCACACTGTTCTCTGTACTTTCTGCACACACCGCTGAGATAACCTGTGCTGGCGATCTGCCCTGATGGCCTGCTGACTCTCTGGAGTCACCTTCAAAAGAGCACCAACAGAGAGCCTCCCTGAGGTTAGACAAGATGCTTCTGTCACACACAGCAGCAGTCTCATTCAGGGCTCTTTCCTCCTGCTAACAACCTGAATTCGTTGTATGGCAAAGAATGGACAAGACAGCAAATGTACAGACAGCTTGACTTTTCTGTCTTTCAGAAGGCACTAGTTCTATCTAGGCAGAGAAGGAATATTTGAAGAATGGGCCAAAGGTTACAAGGCTTAGTGCTGAAAATGGCTTGAGGGAGGACAGAAGGATGCATATAATCTAGTTTTGGTGGAAAGTCAGGAACTACCGGAAGATCTGTAATGATTTCATACTGTAATGATTTCATATTGCATCACTCTTCTGGAGGATTTTACGACCAACAGAAAGGTTTCTCTGACTGAAAACACAAGGGATGCAATTAACAACCTGATCTGTCACGGTATTTGATTTCAGTCAGAAGGCTGAAATTAAAACCTTTCAGAAAACAAAGATACCTTGTGTCTGCAAGTGACACTGTGACCATTCACTTCTGCTTGGCAGAATACACAGGTGTCACCAAATCCTCCCATAACTTGCAGCAAAGCTGAAGTTAACTTAGGTAAAACCTCTCATCCAGGGCACAAAGTACAAGGAATCTGCTCTGAGCTAATTCCCAGTCCAGGTATCATCTCTAGCCTGGACAGGCAGCTTGAAGACGCATATCCTATATATAAAATGTTGGAATGATGATGATCAGCCTGACTGGTTGCTGCCCAAGGTGTGCATGGTTTCCTGAGGTTTGTTAAGCCAGGAGAGCGGACACACACAATGAACCACGCAATGTGCCCTGTATCAAAGAAAGGCTGTAGTATTTTTTTGTTTGTTTGTTTTCTATGCCAGCAGTGATCTATGTTGGATTGATTCCTTGAAGAATGCTTCTTGGATTACACTTATCCTTTAACCAGCCACCCACCTCTCACAGTGCTCATGAGAGCAACCAGCAGTGTTTTCCTAATTGGTCATTAAGCATCTGTTGTTCTTCACCTTGGTACATAGGTAAGACCATTTTTTTCCCCAAAGAGGAATCCACATCAGGACAATTTCTGTTCCCTTGAAATGTACTAGCACACAGCTGTTGTTAAGCTGCTGAAGATATTTGTGCTAACTGTATTTCTACCAGGAGGTTTAGGGGCATTGTGAGTGAAGACAAGGGGCCAGTAGTAAGGGCTGAGAAGTGGTAACACCTGAGTTACCCAGGCAGGACATTAGTGCAGTGCCAGTCAGGAGAGTATCCCAGCTCCTGTAAGGCAAGCACAGAAGACACTACAGCACAAAAGGGATCCTTTAACATTACAGAATGATTTCATATTCTCTTTCTTCTACCAAATGCAGGCCTGAGCACTGTGAACACAACTGACAGCAGAGAGGTCTGCTCTCCAAAAACTCCTACACTTCTTACCTGTCTCAGAGACAGCAGGTGAGTTTCACTAACATATTCTCTAGGGATTAGATACTAGAAGCTACTACAGGTGAAAAAGACTACTACTGACTGAGATTTCTGCTTTAACCGTGGGCCACATTCATACACAGATGAACCACAGAAAACATGTTTTATGTTAATTGTGTGTAGTCTGCTTTTGCCATTTCATTTTGAATTTAAAAATAAAGCCAGATTCTCTGCTGACAGTTGGAGAGCTGTAACTCTGAATGACTATATTCTGAGGATTATTTATTCTCTTGATTATTAAATAAGCACTATTTTGGTCCAAATGACTATTACTCTGCACTATTATCCAGAAAAGAAAGAGAACAGAAAATGTGCAAGCTTCTCAACAGTCTGTCAGCCTGTGCTCCTTGTATCCACCAACAAAGTGCTCCAAATCCAGCTCAGATGCTCCAGCAGTTCCCTGGTTTTTGGCATCAACATCCAGAAGAGCCAATTCCCAATTCTGTGTTCCTGCCAATGTCATTTAAGCAAATACTTTGTGTCTGATATATGATACAACCATTATTCTATTTCTTAAGCTTTGAACGTAAGATTTCATTGTGTTCCCTAAAGTGGTACGTACAAAAATATAATGCTGGTAATGCCTACTTTTTAAGCAAAACTTTAAGCAAAAACTCCCTCATCTAGTCTCAAGTAATAAATTTAGAATTCATACTGCACAAATAACTAAACTCAAGATGATTAAGCTTCAGGGAGGAAAAAGCACACATATGAAGTAATGGCTCAAGAATTTCCCTCCAGAGAGACTCCAAAAATGCTTTAAAGCAGAAGCAAAAAGGCCTTAAAGTACATTTGTTGATACTAATAGATAAAAAAAACCCCACCACAATAAATGTAACATATCAAATTTCCTAACTTCAGGCACTGTTTATAGATGAGTAAGTCCCGCAGTTATTACCTAAAAGAATGTTAGAGAAAAATTTGAGTAACTCATAAATTACTAGTCTAATTCATTTTAGCAGGTTACACCTGCAAATACTGTAAAATTCAGCATAAAATAAAATTTGTCAGAAAAGCATCCCACTGATTATATTTAGGCAATGATTCTATTTCTCAACATGTATCTGAATTGTTTTGAAACCTGTGATGTATCTGAATTGTTTTGAAACCTGCGATTTCAAACAACCAATGTTTTGGGGTTTTTTTTTTCAAGCACAATATAGCAGACAAGTAATAGCAATCTGGCAATTAAAAAAAACCCAACAAAACAACAAAACAAAACCAAAAAGGCTCCTTCACAACTGGATAAACATCCTCAAACTTTCAAAGACTGTCTTACACGTGTCAGGCTGGAGTCACTGACCAAGTAGTTAAAACACAGATATTAAACCTCCCCAGCTCACGCTCTAATTCTTACTACCCCATCCTTTCCATCTTCTCACTCACAAGAAAGTTCCAGGCAGTAAACAAATACATAGCAACAGGAATCCTTACTGCAGTGCTAGAGGATAACACTGGTCCTTTGAGAGACAAAGGCTGAGTATCTTCTAAGCTTCCCTAAACCATTTTCACTTTTCTATAAATAAAGCTGCTTATCACTGTACTTAAGCTTCAGGAACTTTAATTAGACCAAGAATTCCTCTAATGATTAGATAAAGGCTGTTGCAGTGGATTGCTAACAGTCTTAAAAGCAATGGGAGCTTTCCTCCTTTTTCCTCTACAAGAATCTTACATGGGAAAGTACCTACTGTAAAAAAAAAAAAAAGCGCGCTTCTTTTCAAAAGCATATTTTAACTTTCTGCTTATGAAGTGGAAAGGAAATGATTATGTACTTCAGCTCATCCTGCAATTAACAATTCCAACTTTGCCACACACTTAAGGCCTTGAAATCAGATAAGCTCTAAACCTCCAAACAAAGTGTACACCAGGTAACAATTTGAAATGCTGGACTCTTCAGATGCTTTAGGAGAGAAGCAAACTTCTGAAGTATCCTGAACTCTTAACTCCGTAACACGCAGGACAAAGATTTACATCTGTATAATCCAGGTTAAGTTAGAGCATTCACTGAGTTAATTATTTAGAACTTCTAGAACGTTTATTAATGAGCCCATGTTTGTTTGACCTTGAAATGTTGCTGGTTTATTGCACTTGCCTGTAGCAGTAGCTGTTTCCAAGGAAGCTGCTTAGCAGTGGTGAGATCTGCCAGGAGAACGAGGTGTCACATTCTTACTCATTGTGTTTACTCAACAGCACAATCCAACTTTCCAGAGACATGAAACTACTGCGATTTGACAGTGGCTATTTACTGCTTTGTGAACTTGGCCAGGTGACCAAAGTCACTTCTAAAGTGTGTAATCAACCTACAGATCTATTTTAAAACCTGTGCCGCAATCAGCACTTAAAAACCACACAGTTTTACACTAGTTGGGTCAAATTAATTTTATTATGCTTCATGATGAATTGCCACCAGTGCAACATCCTATTCACTGTACATTTCAAAAATTCACATACTAAAAATTTCAGTTTGATAAATGGAAAATTGAATGATTGAGAAGTTCTTACGAATTTCATACGTACAAGTGGCTAGCTGATATTGTCTATGCACATAGAGTGTTGAGATACAAAAGCCTCATGCTAGTTTGTTAATTGCTAAGGCTATCTGGACAGTCAATTAACCAGAATATATAAGAGGCCTTCATTACAATGTTTAGCAACAATGCACCAGTATCATGAAATGCTATTTCCTGCTCGGAGTGCAAGTGGCAGAGTGCTGAAGCATGCAGCTATGACTAACTTAACTGCCATCACAGTCTGTATGCCTGAAATTTGTCATGAACAAACACTACTTTAAAGTAAATACTAACCCAGACACCACAGGTGTGAGTGTACTTTTTGTATGAAGAAATAGAAAACTTTCTTTGGCCAGTATCTACAAATCAAAGTTTTATTCAATAATGCAACTTCAGAGCTCCCAAAATCCAGAATAGAAATTTGATTAATGAACTGTGATGCTTAATTATTAACTATATTACAGAAATTCCAATTCTGGGAACATAACAGCTAAACATATCTAGTAAGTAGCATGTTAGGAAAACCCCTAGGCCTCATCTGCTTAATTTTAAACTGCCCTATATGCAGTAAAAATAAGAGTGCGGTGCCAGAAGTTATATGAAAGCCATACAAATATTTTCCTTATACACAAGTTGTTAACTCCACTGCCATTAGCTACACCAGGCTGCACTTGCTTCAAAGCTCAAGCCATTACAGCAGCAAAGCTAGCAGGAAGTGCTTCCAGCAGTGGAGGCCAATGTGAAAGTTACTGCAAGAAAGTGAGACCACTTGGCAATTTTTTTTCTCAAGTTATGTGCTTAAATTACTCTTGGAAGGAAGTTAGCATCCTCTGAATAATTTAACTACAACTTTACCTCTCCCACTACTTTTCAGCAACTTTCTTTTCTCCTCCTACAACTAAATTAATTTGCTAAAGACTATGTTTTAACTGGGTTAGAAATCTGAGCCATATCATGCAGGTCCAGCCTGTCAAGATCAGGTCAACACTGGGTTTCAGTCAGTACTTTTCTGATAACTTAAATTTTGTTTGCTACCCTGACTACAGTCAAAGACCCAGGACACTATGTATGAACTACACTCCAAATGTAACTGACTTAACTAAACATTCTGTGTCAGATAATGTGGTTTTTAAAAACGTTTTCTACCTGAAAATTACAGTAAGTACAGTAATTAATGCTGCAGATATTAAATACCCACATAGCATAGAGTAGTATTTCATAATAGGCAGATGTGCCAATGTTTACTGCACTACAAAGTACAATGTATATAAATGTGCAAGCTGTGAAATGAAAATCCCATTTTCTGTCCACTTATTCAAATACTACTCTTGTGAATCAGGTTTTTGATCTTTATCACAACCCTCAGTCTTAAAGCCAACATAAAGTTCAGTACTTATCCAAAGTGTATAATTAATGACTTTCCAACCTACAGGATGTAGGATTGGTGTTTCAGCATCTGCTGTGTACCATAAAGCAAAGACTGCAAAGTAATACCAGTTGTGTTTATTAGTACACCAATGTCCTACAAATTTTAAAAAGTAATTAAATGCTATTGAAGCAAGCCTTAAATGCAGCCCTTCAGCCTAAGAACCACAGAAAACTGATTTTAAAAACAGATCAAACTGTAGCATTGCCAGCCTCCAGTACAGCCCCCAGTAATTTAGACATCTTCATTCTGAAAGTAAAAGAGAAGGGAAAAAAAAAAAAAAAAAAAAAAAAGGAAAAAACCCCAAAACAAACCAAAAACCCAACAAACCAACAAAACCCAACCCCCAAAAAATTCCCCAGAAACCCTCCCCAAAACCCCAAACCAAAACAAACCAACCAAAAGTTGAACTTGTCTGCGTCAAGATGCCTTTACCATTATGACAATTATAGAGCCACCCTGTATAACTTCAGATAGAGGTCCCCAGTTGAAAAATTTAATTACTACTGCTGTTCAATAGCAGTCAGTACTATAGTTAGGGCAAGGTAATTTTCACAACTAGCTGTGCATTTCAGTAGTGCTTTTGTGTTATGTAAAGCATACTGCTAAGATTTGAACTGCAATGTTTTGATGTATTTGAAACCATGCAATAGTATAAACCAGCCTCAACATTCATATAGCATTGCATTTGAAATCAAGGGGCTAAATAAACTAAGAGCTGCATCACTTAGAGAACATAGTGCTATACTAGGCTTTAATAAGAAAATTTAGATACAGAAAAAGTAGGGTATGAAAATAGTGTTTTCCTTCTTGCATTATAACTAAATTACATTAAGGTTTTTGTCAGTCTCACATATTACATTTAAACTCCCTTATTGATGGAATGAAAGTATTCACATGTACATGATCATCCAGGTGTAAACTTGCACACATTAACAGGGAGTAGCTTTGTAGAGGATTATGACAAACCTTTACAGATTAAATGAGGTATTGCACAGATTAATAAAAAAGCAAAAGGCAACAAAAATATACAGCAAATTGGTAGAACATTTACATGATAATTTTACAGAATCCATAGACAGAAAGCAGTGTTTAGTATATCATTCACCTTAAAAAATATATATATAATAATATATGATCAATCATCCCATTCGTCATCATCTTCAAAGTCTTCTTCATCATCTTCATCCTCATCTTCATCTGTAAGATAGGAAAAGAAAGTCACTTGCATGCACAGAATTAACATGATAAAAGTATTACTGATTTCTATCATAATTTTCTGAAAAGAGAACGATCTGTTCAAGGTCGTCATGACAATTCATGTAGTAATACTCTATTTTAAGATTGCTAGACATGACATCCAGTTCAGATAGTTACCAGCTGGAAGTTAAATCTAGTCTGTTTCTTTTCTCACTCTTTTCCTCACATAGGAAAGATATGTTTTGTTTTAGAAAAAAAGAATCAGAAGCTCTGATTTAACAGTTACTTTTTTTTAAAGAATGTGGAAGTTGCCAGCTTGTTCCAGCTTGGGTGTTAAACTTCAGGAACAGATTAATTTCTGGAATGTAAGAACTGTTTCTCCAGGTTTACTAAATAATGGAATTTGTTTACTTTACAAGCACATAAAAAACCAGTCCCCTCAAGAAGGACTGGTGAGCTAAAGACCATCGTTGGTACTGGAATATTCAAAACTGTGTAACGAACATCAGCTTCAAAGTCAGCGCGTGCTGTTGACTTTATTCAGCCTTCCACTTTTTTTATATCCATCATACTTAAGAAAAATAGCCTGTTGAAATTAAACTGCTTATTTATTGGACAAGAGCATTTCCTGCCCATAGGAAAACATGGCCTTTAGCCCCCTTCAGTTATTTATGTTAAGTATCAAAACTGGCAATTACTACATAGGGCAGGATGTCAACAAACCATGTATCACTTGGTCAGATGCTCTGCAGGCTGCATACCCAGTTCTGCTATCAAGGCAAACTCTAGAAATGTAGCAAAGCCTAAACAGAACAGATGTACCCAAACAGCTGCACTCCAGCTACTGAACTACACTTATTACAAGCTGGTATTTGAGAAATGCAAATCCTCTTGCAGCCCGAATTTTTCCCAGCACTTAGGCACGGAAAGCTGATTCAGTCCTGGTAGAAGCCTAGTCAAGTAACACTGAATATCTGCTCCTTATCCAGGAGGTGGCAGCCAAAGCCCACCAGGAGCCACAGCGCAGGAGCTGAATACTGGCAAGAGATTCAGTGTCAACAAACAGAAAGCATCAAAAACTTTCTTCCAAAATACTCTGACAGCTTATTTCATCAGACAGAAAGTAAATAAAAACAAATCAGTTGCAACAACAACAAAGACCTTATAAGGATATTAACCTTGCTTAATAACTTAGTTGAGGATTATTGCAATTTGCTATATACCAGTAATTCAAAGCAGCATGAAGGAAGCATTCAGCTCATTGCCAGGGCACTGCTGAGAGCATTCTGCCCTGCACTATATGCTGGAATCCATGCTTTTCTCCACGAGTATTTTATGATAAATAGAAGTGTTAACTCTTGAAAACCTGATACCGTGAGGTGAGAAAAATTCCATCAGACACACCTGAAGAATGAATGGCTTTGCTCCTTTTCTGCATAACTTCCATTAACGCACCCACAATTCCTGAGGTGGGTGCAGGTGTAGGTGGTGCACTCTCCTGACCATCAGATACCTTGCAAAAAAGGTTACAAAAGAAAGATGCATTTAGCAAAACAGAACCTCTGTATCTTGAGACAAACTTCCTTGTATGATTAATGAGTTTATGTTCCACCAGAAGAAAGTTTGAAACAGCTTGTTCCTTTAGCTCAAACTGCAAAACGTTTATTAAAAAAGTGAACTCTTTTACCATATAACAGAACTGTTGTTTGCCACACCCAAGGTTAAATATTTCAGCTCTGATGAAGTGAGCACTCATCTAAAGGAAAGCTTCTTAGTATGGTTGTGCAGGCATGATTTGTGTGGCTGCATAACCATTATTTATCTTTGGTATATACCACAAAATATTTTTCATTGTTTGGGTTTGTAAACTGAGACTGCTTTGGGCTGATAATCCCTTCTGAAGTAATTAAATTTGATAATGCCTACCACTAACAGCAAATAAATATCAACACACCCTTACACTTTTTATAGCAGAAGCCTCAAGTGCAGAGGAGTGGCAAAAAGTAAGTACCAACAGGCAAAATAGTTTTTTAGAAATTATTTTTAAGATAATCAGTGGCATCAGTAAGAAATGGCAATAGCCTGTGCTGCAGCAGGGACAGGTATGTTATCTCTTATGGGCAGCACTTGTCGAAACACAGGCAGCCACCTTCTTACAAGCCTCAATGCTTGCAGAACACAGGTCCGTTTTAAGATGAAAATAAAAACAAACTAATAAATCTATTGTTCACCTTCTACTACCGTTACTCCTAAACCCATCCCCTGCAGTTTAGATTATTTTACTGAATAGTCAGGAAAGCAGCAATCTTTCATAATTCTTGCAAAAGTTCTGTACATTCATGATACTATGGCATCGTCACTGTAGGATTTACAGATTTTACTCAAAAGTGAGAAATGAGTTTGAAAGGGTAATTTCATGCACCAAGACTCATCTGTAGCAAATGTGTGTTCTTTGCATTTTCTCAGTACTACTGTTTAGTCATCGCTTGAGAAACTCTAAAACTTGCAATCCAGAGCCACATTTTAGTGTTCACACTGCACTTGCAAGTCCCAGGGGGACCTGGATGAGAAACAGCTTTTACTCACAGATTTCAACTGTATACCCTGTCGTATCTGGTCTAGCAGTGCATCTCTTCCTGAGCAGGACACCGGTCGACTGTTCTGTTCTACCTTCTTTAACTGAGCTCCTTCTCGGATTTGATCCAAGAGCGCTGCTTTGTTTCCAGCAGGAACTGGAAGCTGGTGATCAACCTCCGAAGGAAGGCCCGGAGGCGGAGGAGGACCAGGCGGGGGCGGAGGAGGCGGAGGGGGCGGAGGAACGGCTGAGCCGCTTGCCGGTGGCGGTGGGGGCGGAGGAGGGCCGGACGGTGCGGATGAGGAATGCACTGGCGGTGGAGGAGGATACATCCGGTTGGGAGGAGGCGGGGGCACCGCTGCGCCAGGTCTAGACGGCGGTGGGGGTGGAGGAGCCGCCGTGGGAGCTCTTGAGGGAGGTGGAGGTGGTGCCCCTCGGCCCCTGGCAGGGGGAGGAGGAGGGCCCGAGCTGTGGGGAGGGGGAGGTGGAGGTGGAGGGGGTCCTCCTCTGCACGGTGGTGGCGGAGGTGGAGCTGAAATGAAACAAAACAACTTTGAATTACCGGCTACTCAACACCCGTAAGTCTTTCAGAGACCAGCAGAAAAAGGAACGCAGGCTGTGCCTTGCCTTTTGCAAGGATCTCTGTGCCTGTGCAGATTTTACCAGTTCTGAATTAAATTGGATACAGCTGA
The DNA here is from genome assembly GCA_013389925.1 of Aegithalos caudatus. Lineage (NCBI taxonomy): Eukaryota > Metazoa > Chordata > Aves > Passeriformes > Aegithalidae > Aegithalos > Aegithalos caudatus. The sequence continues at coordinate 9,057 of WEIU01012251.1, read as the reverse complement.
ATATAAACTATATTTTTGCCCTATAGGGCAAACCAAGCATAGCCTATGTCAGTTGTGTATCTTGCAAAAGAGTCAACCGCTGCAGGAAGCAGGTGCAATACATAGAATGACTGGTAAAAATTTAAAGGAATCCTGTAAAATTTTGTTGAGCTAGGACAGAACAAGGGAGAAAAACTTCTCAAAAATACACTTAAGGTGAAATACAGAATTTCCACTTTCTAATCTATCCGTTATTTTATTAGGTAATTACAGAAACAAGCATTTTTTGAAGCAGTACCTTCTAGTAACAAATCCCCCCCTACTGATGTGTTATAATGCACCATAAACTGACTCTTAGTCTCTTTTACTGAAAATTACTTCCAACAGTATCTTCATGGCAGGGGCTGCCAAAAGGAAACAACTTCAGGGCTACACACAGGATCATTTCTCTGTGAAGTGGCCTTGAAATGTACTTGCTTTGCTAATGGCATTTTAAATAGCACTGCTTCATTTCCTCTTCCATTAAGCAGCCATCCATAATGGCTCACGGTACTTTAGGTTGTGTGATTGTTGCACATAACTACTTAATAATCCAGGAGCCATCATATAACTAAGAAAATTCATATTCGATTCCACATGGCTTTATAGCATAAAGGGTATTACACTCAAGAAGATACTTCTTTACCCCTTCTATTATCCCCTTCATGTTACTTACAAAGAAAGCAGGCTGGCTGGACTGGCATAGAGAAGGGAACATCCATAAAAATAGGATTTTGGGGAAGCAGGAGTCACTAGTACCTCAATGCCTCCTTCCCTGCTCATCTTTAAAGAAAATACTACTCTTAAAATCATGTATTTTATTCTCAAGTTCCACGAGCTGCTGTCTTTTTCCCTCCACAAGAGCAACACAGGGAGAATTGCCTCTGAAATGCCATGTATTTTCCAAGAGACATACTGCCGGTATTCTTGATTTTACAAGCTGCCAATTTTGGCTGCCATGGCTGCAGTTCCGTTTAGAGCCACTGGAAGGCAGTGTTATCAAGTGTAACAGACGGGTTTTTGCAATACTGAGGAGATCGGCGTGGTCATGGCTCCACAGCCTCTTCTGTCCCTAGATTTCCAGCTCAAGGTTTAGATTTTCCTGTGGGGAAATGGTTTATTCGCATTATAACTAAAGAGATATGCCACATTCAATCTGTGGAAAGAGCATTCTGCCTGTCTGCACTCAACCATAGTGAAATGAGGGAGGAGCATCAAGGAAAGAGCACCATTAACTCATCTTCTCTCCCTTCCCCCTCAAACAGATGGTAAAAGCAAAGCAAGAAAAGAACTTTAGTCTTTTTTATAAATGCACACTAATATGTACACTGCTATTAACAATAAAGATTGTATAATCGTCTAGATGGTACTGTCACCAAAAAAACCAACCACCAGCACCAAAACTAGGGAAAGAGCAGGGAAAACAGTAATTTCCACCTCAGCAGAATGACTTGTCTGCAACTCTCTAGTCAGCATCCTAGCAGGGTGAATATGTAAGCACAGAAATTCTTGCAATAAACACAGAAAAATGTTTTTCAGTTGAGAAAGAACACTTCAAGCAGCAGTCAAAACCATAGGTCATATAACACAACTGTGGATAAACTCACTGAAACACTGGAGTATTTGATCTACCTCTATCAAAAAGCACAGAGGTAGATTATCATCATGCATATTATAGATGAGGCATATTTTCTTTTAGCTGCATACATGCAAATAATGTGAAGTTAACACATACGAAATAGAAAAATAGGCATTTAAAAAATATTTTTAGCTAATCATAAGACTCCAAGGCAAGTCTCCTCAATCTAGTTTTAAAGTTAGCAATCTGGGATCAACAACCCTGTAAACATTTAAAAAGAGTTAAGATTCTATAGAGAAGCTGACAGATTTCTGACTGAGAAAAAAAAACATAATTGAGAGTTTTGCTTGCAATTTAACTAAGAAGTTGGAACATAATTTTTAGTATTGCATTCAAACAGGTGCAGACTAAGGTATCAGCTAGGAAAGAAATCACACAACAGCATGAATACTTTGAAGCATATGCTTAGAGGCCAGCTCAAGTACATACCGCTCCACCGTGGGGGACCTAAGGAATAAATGTAACAAGTCATTGTACCCTGATTCTGTATCTCTTTAGTCACTGAAGAATTTAGTCACTGCTTTCAAAACACTATAATTTCCCCTTAGGTAATTTTTCTGTACAGAAGAGCTCTAAGCAAATTTTTGTAAGTTTGACACTGGCAGTGTAATTTTAAACTGACTTGCTGTCTTCCACTAGATAATGCATTGGCTGAGGTCACATTTAAAGGTTAGGCAGGCAGCAGTTTATTTGAGGATTTTTTTGTAGCAGAAGCATGTTCAAACCTAGTATTTTTAATTTCAAATTAGAAAATATATTAACTTTAAAAAGCATAAAAATGGCAGGTCTGTAACTGTTGCAAGGCTCTCTACAGAGTGCTCCCAGAGTAAAATAGGCAGCATACATACCTGCCAGCCATCTCCTATCACTACAGCTGACAACAGCATTATGGCTTCCAACATTTTAATTTATTTATAAGATTGAGATTATAAATAAATATTTAACATACACAGTCTGAAAAATCTGTATCAAACATACTGCATAGCTTTACATTCAGACTAAGTGCTACTGGAAATTACTTAATTGGCATCGATATTCTTATTCCTCAGGGACAAGTACTCTCATGGGTCATGCCTGAACATTTTTACATAGTATATGGAAGCAGGATCCAGTGTGACTGCAGTGACATGAAACCCAGAGAAGAGAATCAAAACCTGCTCACCATCAGCAGTTTCTACTGTAATCCTTAAGGCAAAAAACACCCTGGTAATTTTTATGTGGAAATAAAAGGAATCCCACCTTGTCTGCGCAGTTCATTTTTAACAGCTTCCACACCTCCTGTTTTTTCAATGAAATCATATATGACCTTTGAAGTTTCTTTGTCTTTTAGTTGAGCCTCTGAAATTCCACACAGATCAAACAGATTTTTCAGTTCTGGGTCTAAGTTGTTTACCTGCAAGTCAGATACATTAGTTTTAAATAACTTGGAATGTGGAGATATTTTTAAAATATCATTTGTATTGGGGGTAAAAAATACCCACAAACCATATAGTTAAAAGGAGCAGCAAGGTGACATGCATGTCTCCAAGTTGACTTTTCAAGTGGGGAAGTACTACTTTAGGAGGGGTAAGTACCCTGCATGAAAAACTGAAGGTTTTGAATCTTTTCCCCCCTCAGTCCCCTTGTCTATTCTCTTCTACTCCAATATCTCTGTTTACATCACATTGTAAAATCCCAATTTTTAACTATTTAATTGTACAGTTAACTTTTTCTTTGATTCAAAGAGTCTCTAAAGTTTAAATTGTTGTCTTCAGTAACTTATTAAATTACTTACATCAAAACCTGTGTTTGGATCCCAACCAACATGTCCAATGTGTCTAGAAAAGCAGAAAAGTCCATTTAATCAGCATAAAAAGGATTTTGTTAACTAAAACAAGATGACACCAAGACAACTGGAGATGACTACCAGCTTCTAAGCAATTCCTATTCCTCAGTGCCCCACCTGAATAGTAAAACTTGTTTACTTTTACTTTTTGTCTCACATCCAGAAGAGCAAGTGGAGAATTTCTCTGTGTGGCAAAAGATGAAGGCTTCATGCTACCCTGTGGTGCATTCGGAGAATGATGGAAGGACTGCACAGAGATCACCAAGTTTAGCCTTTACACAGCAACTGGACCTTGCAACTTTGATCTGGCATAAACAGAGACCATGTCGGTCGTCAGAAGTATCACGGCACAAGTGATACAAGTTATCCTGCTGGCTTATTTGGCTAACAATACCAAATAACAGTTTCCATATGTTCCTACCAAACCAGCAACTAAAGTATCTTACATAGTAAGATGACATAGCTGCTGCACTCTACAAGAAACTTCAGTAGACCATAAGCCAAAAAGGCTTTCAGCAGACTTCTTTTGTAAAGTTCACCATCTACAA
>WEIU01012250.1:349480-371387 GCA_013389925.1 Aegithalos caudatus | reverse complement strand
CTGCATCTCTTGCTGCTACGCTGCAAAGCATCTTTGCTTTGAGTTCTTCCTTGCTCTCTGAATTGACATTATTGTTACAGGATCCAAGTATATTAGGGAAGAATGGTAGAGATCAGTCACAAATGAAGTGTGTAAAGTGTGAAGGTAGACAAAATTTCAATGGATTTCATTCATCCCTGTGTTCTTGTACTGCACTTAATTTATTCTCCTGAGCAGCATGGTGGTGACAAAACTCTGGCAGTGTGGCTACTCTGAACTGTGTATATTGTCTGGATGCAGCCACTTCCCTACTACTAGTACTAATTAAGTATTTCCAATGAGCCTTTGGCATTTGCATTGCCTTCCTTAGTGAGATAAGAGTGGGGATAACCAGTGTATTTACTTGGAATGTTGTTTTGTCAAAAAGACACAAAGATCTCACTCTTGCCACTCATGGTTATAGAGTTCTACAGAGTTGAATTCTGACTGGAGAACGTTTTGTAGTACCTTTCAGGAAACCAGCACTCTACTTAAAACATAGGGGATAAGATACAACATGCAATTATGCTTATTTCTACATTGCAGGGTGTACGTAGCTACAGCTACTTAAGGCTTTTTAACTCTTGATTTCTTTCAGTCAGTGGCACAAGGGGTTTGTCTGTCAATGACTTTTTGTCTGGTCTGGAGAATTCTGGATGGCTGCGTCACATCAAAGCTGTGTTGGATGCTGCTGTGTTCCTAGCCAAGGTAACTTGCATGCTGCTTCTGTTTTTGGTGGGAAGTTGACTTCCTGCCAGAAAAATTATGCTTAATATTATGTAATGTGTAAAATTTTGTAATTGATCTTTCTGGAGATAGGTGTTTAGTAGATATACCAGTACATCTAATATGCTGGTTTAAGTATTACGTGTTTATTTGTGATTGGAGATATTAAACATTCCAGCCAATGTTCTGGGATTTTTTGAATGCTGTTTGGTCATCTTGTTGGGGGACAAAGGGATTCTTATGCTTTTGGTTCTCTAGGTATTTTTGAAAAGTATAACCAGTTTGGTGGTAGATGGAACAAACTATTGTTTAATGTACTCTGAAAAATAGAACTGGGACAGTAATTGTAGAGCAGCCAAAGTGGCTATGCTGACTTCATTTGGCAAGGAAATAGGATTCTGTGAATAATTCAGAGGAACAATTGCCTTTGCCAAGCACTTTCAGAGCCAAGGGCTTGATCTGATAGTAGTGGGTAAAGAAAAAAACTGGATTTTTGTTTTTGCTAGGTGAAATAACACAGAGTTATCTCAGTTAAATGTGGGTGATTGTCCTAAAGATGACCCTCAAAAATGTCTGAGCCAACAGGAGCTGATATCTCAGCTGAAGCTAATAAGCATTTCCTAGGCCTTTACTATTATGTAGCATAATGATGAACAAGTGGTATCTTCAATGATTTGTTGACGTCATTTGGGTTTTTTTAATCTGTACTGAGTAATGTGTAATGTAATTATTGGTAGGTTTTCTTGTAAATTCAGTTTTATAAGGGAGAGAGAGAGAACTGGGAACCCCTGTAGAGGTTAGCTTATGCAAAGGTGGTAGTGGAATTTCTTTTCAAGGAGTTTTCTATACTTCCATGAGGACAAGTTCCTGCTTTCTGATACTATTAAATCTTTTCCTCATAGTAACCATTTTTCTAGCTTTGTTAAATAAGATGACCTGTGCTATAAGTTGGAAATAAATTTAGGTTTTTAAAATTATTTACTAGTTTTTGACTTCTATCTAGAAAAGAACATGGATTAAGAAACAACTGTTTTCAATTTGCAGGCAATAGCAGTTGAGAGTGCAAGTGTACTGGTGCACTGTTCAGATGGCTGGGATAGGACTTCCCAAGTTTGTTCCCTTGGAGCTCTCTTGCTAGATTCCTATTACAGAACAATCAAAGGATTCATGGTAAGCACACCATTGCAGTGTTGAGTTGTTTTGGTAAAGAAAGGGTGTAAAATATTTGAGTGTGAAAGGGAGCAAACATACCTTTTTTTTGTAGTTAAAAGTGTAAAATTATATTTGCAGCATATTGATAAATATTTCATGTAGAAATACTTTGATACTTGGAAAAAATACTTAAAGTCTAAGAAACTGAAATACAAATACCCTGCAGAAATGTTGCAATGATTGCCTTTTGCATCCAAACAAGTCCCTTATCTATGGCATAGAAAGATTCCAAAGTGCTTATGTGAGGTAGCACATGTACTAAATTACAGCAGCTCTGTGCTGCTGTAAAACAACATTTTTGTCTGTCTCCAAAACAACATTTTTTAAATTTAAAAGGGACAATTCCCATAGTGATAGAGACTTAGAGATGTCTAAGCAATCTAAATTTCTTAATCCTTTTATATAGAGAGAAGAATTTCAGTATGATTATTCCAAATTTTAGACTAGGAAAATCAACAGTGTTCTGCAATGCAAGGTGTTATGGAAACTCCCCAAAGATAGTGCATCAAGCTAGTTCAGTGTATTGTGTGCAACTAACTGCCACAAATATTACAGGCATTGCAAGTGAAGTTGAGGAAGAATTAGAAGAGGATTAATTTGTTGTGAATAGTGAGTATGTGTGTAGTAATTGTCAGGGAAGTAATTTAATCTTTTTGGGTTTTGCTTAATCCTTGCTTTCAGTTGAATTTCTGTGAAGGTTCTGTGTTCTTTTTGGTGCTTGATAGTGTGACTGAAGTGATAGTGTTGATATGAACAAACTTAATGCTATAAATGTTAGAAAGAATATATTATGTGGTTTTATATAAACTATGAAAGCAGGCATGCAGTACTAACATTTTTCTTACTCTTTGCCATAGAAAGCTGATAATCTACTAATGAAGTCATGCAACATTTTCCTTAGAATTACGAGTTACCTGATTAGCAAGTTGCTTAACCTTTTTTTCTTGTTTTTTAACAAATGTACTTTGAGAATCTCATAAAAAACTTCCAAGAAAATCAAGAAGCTACAAAGTGATAAATAGTTGTTTCTACTGTAACTTATTGGACTCAGATTTGAAGTATGTTATATTGATAACCTGTATAGTTAATACTATAGGTGTAAGATTGGGTAATATTTTACATAAGATTTTGGGTTTTTTACCCTCTAGGTCTTGATAGAGAAAGACTGGATCTCCTTTGGGCACAAGTTCTCTGACAGGTAATTCACTCATCTGATAAAGTGTATACAGGAAACTGTGCTAAGTATTCTTAAACAAAAGACAGCTTGTAAATGTTGCATTTCTAGCCACATTCCACCAGTTCAGGAGTGAGTAAGTTGTTTCCAGGAGACAAAGCACATCTCTTGCTGCCTACAGTGTGTTGAGGTTTATTTGAATGCCTATTGGATAATTGATTTATACTGCAGACATAAGTTTTTAGTGCTACTGATGACCTCCTTGCAGAAATTGATGACTGCAGCAAGGTCTGTATGGACAGTGCAAAACCAATCTAAAGTTACGTCCCAGCTATTTAGGCAGTATGAAACACATAGTTTTGGTATCTTTAAAGATAAGTTTGCATTTATGTTTACTTTGATGATGAAGTCATGCCTACCTTTAGAAGTCCTATATGTTAAGAGTTTTGTTTTTTCCCTTGATCTGCCCATCATCAGCTATGACAATAGCCTTGCTGCTATTTACTGCTTATTAATTAGCTTTTACCTGCTATACACCACATGTTGACTGTGAGAGTATTAGACACAAAGGAACTTAACTGTCTTATGTTGCTATTTTGTACTTAATATAGATGTGTGATTACTTATAAGTCAGAAAAACAGGTTAAATATAGACTTATTTCTATTCAAAAATTGCCCCAGTTCTTGAAGTTAGCTGCTCAATTTCCAAATCAAAGCTAGTGTCAAGTTAAGGTGCTGTCATTTAAAAACAATTGCAGCGAAGACTTTCTTGATTTCTTCTAACTTAAACCAGTTTCAGTCTGTTTGTGGAATTTTTTTCAGATGTTGTCAGTTGGATGGTGATCCAAAAGAGATCTCGCCAGTGTTCACCCAGTTTTTAGAAAGTGTGTGGAATCTGACTGAGCAGTTTCCACAAGCCTTTGAATACAATGAAGCTTTCCTCCTTCAAATCCATGAACATGTCCATTCATGCCAGTTTGGTAACTTCCTTGGAAACTGTCAAAAAGAACGAGAAGAGCTAAAGTAAGCAGGCTAATTGTAATGTGTCTTTTGTTTATTCCAGCAGACTAAGAATTTCCATGAATCTTCTTCACTTTAGACTCTGAATAGAGGAAGGATTGGGAGTACTGAAACCTCTGCTGAACTGCATCAGGGAACAGTAGTGCTTCTTGTGGTTTTGCATGCTGAAGACAGTCTTTCTAATTCTGGTAGAAAATCACATCTTTTTCATAGGGAAAGTTAAGGTTTTCCTGCTCATCTGGTTTTTTGGGGTTTTTTCCACTGTAAGAGTAGGTAAGCTTAAGTTTGGAAGTATCATGTAATTTTCTCTCCCAGTCTCTTTTTAGGTAACCTTAAAATTTAGTAGGATATCTTCAATGCTTTTAGCTGGAAAACTTCTGTGAAGTTTTTTATCAGTTCCTCTTATATTGTATTTTAAAAGTATCTATTTCAAGTAGGCAAAACTTGCACATCATAAGCAGTATCTATGCTTGTTTGCTTGCAGTCAGTGTGTTGACATCTATCTCTTTTTTCTTTAAGACTAAAAGAGAAGACCTATTCTTTGTGGCCGTTCCTTTTGGCTGAACAGAAGAAATATCAGAATCCTCTGTATAATCCAGACTTTTCTCCAGAACTAACTCTTTTGGAGCCTAATACAGTATCATTCAATTTTAAGTAAGTTTAAATAAGATACAGTATCCTTTCTTCAGCTCTGTCATTATCTTGCATAGCTAAAACTGTCTGTTTTGTGCAGGTTTTGGAGAAATATGTACCACCAGTTTGATCGAAGTATGCATCCCAGGCAGTCTATGTTCAACCTTATCATGAATACAAGTGAGCAAAATAAACAACTGGAGAAAGACATTAAAGAACTGGAAGCTGTAAGTAGTGCAAAATACTGTGTTTACCTGTGACCTCTTCTGCAGATTTCAGTTGTTACAGTGCTGCTGGCTTTCACATGAATGGCACTGCTGTATGGCCTAGCACTTACTCTATGCAGTGGTGACTTGGACTTTCACTGCTTGCTCCTATGATGAGTGCTCTAAGGCACTATTTATTCTGCTTTATTAATGAACTCCTATGTAAAAGTGCTACTATCAAAGCCTTACTGAAGGTAAGTTTCACAGAAACTTAACCTACTTGGATAACAAGGTATCCATGTAGCTACAGCTGTGTTGCTAAACTAAGGAGACTGAAAATGTTTTATTTCTATTATAGCTACTAAAATGGAAGCAGTAAGTATTGTCCTTCTTTTAACTTCATATGCAGGTGCATGCTGTTGAAAGCCATCATAATTATGGGTCATGTACATTGTAATGTTTTTATGAAGACAGGGCTTAATCCAGAGATCAGATGTCTATAATTGACTTCTAGGTGCTGCAGTAAACTAGTTTCCAGGAAACACCAGGAAAGACTGACTGATACTTCTGTTGCAGTCAGTTAGGGTGCTGAAACTTCAGAACAATGCCTTTTAAGGAATGCAGAAGTCTTCTCATTGTCAGTTTTAATACTTGTATGTGGACAGAAATGGTAACACAACTCCTGTATATTATGCTGGGGGGAGATGGGGGAAGTACAGCTTTTCTAGGAGGAAAGATTTTATTAGATTGATCCTACTGTAAAGTATTGAATACAGGCCACTTAATCTGTTTCAAGTCTTAATTCTATATTTTAAAGATTTTATACAATTGAAGCAGCAAGGTGAAGAAAACTCAAAAAGCAATCTAAAGAATAAGCAAAAGGGAAAGTGAAGTCTCAGCTTTGGATTTTCTAGAAGCTTACTCCAAGATGTTAATTTCACCTGAGCCTACATTTCTCACTTGAGTGATGAGTTGTAGTTGTTTGAAATCCTGATGCAGACTTTGCTACTGCTGTTTCCATATATAAAAAGTTGATGTCAAGAGACACCAGTCTCCTGGTTTTAATCTCAGTTCTAATAAGATACAAACTCAACAGACAAATCTGTTCAGTTAACTAGTACAACCTCCCAGTTACTGGGTGAGTGAGTTTGAATTAAAAACAAAAATGAAACAAGCAAACAACCCAAACCATGTAACTGAAAGATGCCTTAATCCTAATCTTTCCTATTCTCTTGCTGGCAGGATATATCCTTTTCTCCTTTCCTGTTTTTTAGTTGACATTTTTGAGTATTCATGCATTTGAACGAAGTGTATTGGCATTTTTTAGATCCAAAGGTAAAGTCTTTTAGAAGGTTTTTAGGAAGGATAGAAGGAAGGTAGATATGAAGCTGCTTCCTCATTAAGAGCCCCATGGTCTTTAAAAGACTGCAAGATCCCTGCTTGCTACAGTACCAAGGTCTGTCTTCCTCTGCTTCTACTCAGAAAGTATTTCCATCTTGATACCAACCAAGCAAAGTGGAAGCCTGGAAGAACCACTCCTTCTCTAGGGATATTGATAGGCATTCTTTGTCTTCTGCCCTTCTGCAAATTTTAAGCAAACAATGCTTGTAGATTCTGCTGTAAACTGGGGAAGAAGGAATTCAAAAGGAACGGCCTGGTGTTTAACAGTACTGAATCTAAGCTAGGGTATGTAACAGAGCTCTGCAGACACTGAGTTGGCCAGTGAAAGAATGGGATACATTTCCTTTAAAAGCACAATGTCATCAGTAAAGAGTCATGCCCGCTGTTACTCACTGTTCTTTGTATTTCAGAAAATAAAGCAGAGAAATGGGCAGTCAGATGTGGTCCTTGAGAAGGAGCAGGAGCAGACGGCTCATCCCGCCCCCGTGGCACTGAAATCCCCTCCGTGCTTCCAGAAGGAGCAGCCGCCGATGCCAGTGAACGACGCCGTGCGAACCATAGAGGGCAGCAACACAGCGGACAATCGCTACAGCGAACTTGTGTCCGAGTTCTCCAAAGCTGAGCCTGCCGTGGTCAGCTTGGAGTACGGAGTGGCCAGGATGACTTGCTGACTGACATCTGGCACTGTGTTCTTCTGGACTGACTAAATGGAGAGATGGGTCATTTGCAGGATGGGGTCTGTGCTGCGTGACCACGATTTGTATATCAGCAAGTTTTGTTAGTGTGGGCTAGAACAGCATGCTAGTTGTCAAGTGTTTGCTGTTCTTTTAAGGGGGAGAAAAAAGGTGTAGTTGTCTTTTTGAAAGAAATGTGGGCATTTGGTAAGTAGTGACTGAAAATCAAGGAATGTCATGTCTTTGGACTTAGGTCAGTTTGCACTAAATTGTTTTAAATAGTAATATTACTTTATTCAGTGTAGGAAACCACAGGTGGTCTTTCACAAATTGATTTTATTTGGACAAGAAAACTTGAACTTTCTATTTTAGGAACTGAGGCTACGTGTATATATCTCATATGAATACATATTCCCTTGCTTTGTGTCACCCAGTACTAACTTTCAGTGTATTAAGTGCCATGGAAAGGTATGACATATTTCAAATCATAAATAGTTGGCCTTAAACCTGTCAGATCAATGATTTTGTCCTTTACTACTGCAGTATACCCGGCTCTGTTTACATTGTATTTGCTCAAATTTTTATATCCTTAAAGCAGGACTGAATATAAAAAATGAAGCATGCCTAAGCTGGCGCAGCCTTTCAGCAAATACTATATGAATGTTAACTTATCACTTGAGACTGTTTTTTCTTCCATTTGCTCTGTTTAAAATATAATAGATTGACCTGATTTTCCTCTCTGGCAGCTCAGTAGATTGAGCATCATTAAAGCTGCAGGTTGTCTGACCTTAAGTGTTTTGATTTGTGGCAATATATTTAAGTATAAAATAAGTCATGTCACATAAGAAAACAAAACTAGCCAATAACTGAATAATCAGGTTCATTCAGATTGTTTACTGTGTGCTGTGCAGTTGTTCCAAGGTGCAAGAATGCAAGCAAAACTTTTGGAAATGTAGTCTACTGACTTTGTTCCCATGTTAAAAAAAGTCATGCCTGAAGCTCATGAGAAACTGAGTGCTTCCTGAATGTTTCATTAGAAGAAAACTTTGGTTATTTGTGAAAACCCTTCTCATCCTGTAAAAACTTGTTCAACCTGTGCATATCTGAAATAGTTTTAGTATCTGGAGATTTTTATGTATTTGGAGACAGGACAAAAACTTCTAGCAGGATGCAGTACTGATCATGGAACAAGAAAAAAGGGGGAAACTTACAGTTTGTGTGCTTAACTATGTATCTGTAATCTTCTGGTAAGGGAAAAGGTTTTTCTGAAGTTTGTGTCATGATAGATTTTCTGAGCAAGTAAGAGAAAAAGAAGAAAAATGTTGATGTTCAGTTCTTAAATAGAGGTATGAATTAAAACTTTGTGTATTAAGATCCTTAATTATGTTAGATTAATGCTACTGACCTTTTACATCTTGATTTAAATAATTTTTGGTTTCAAATGAAAACAGCTTCATTCTCATCCTAATCCCTGAGGTGTGTTTTGTCACAATTACTGGTGTGCACAATTTGACATGATTTGGCAGCATTTCCCTCTGCACCATATTGGATCCAGGACTCTTAGCAAGGCCAGTATAGGTCAAGATTGATGTGCACTTGTGGAGCTGTCTGGGAGAAACCAGCTGGGACTCTTGTGTTTGGCTATTAATTCACCCATTTCATTAATTTGATTTTTGTAACATAAGCATTTTTATTTCCAAAGATATAAGCATAATGTCATATTTAAAATACCTTATCTATTTACTTAAGCACATTTAGAATGTCTCCAACTACAGGTTTTGATAGTTTTCTGTTAGCACAAGTGGTGCCTTACAGGGTTGCAGCAAGAGAGGTTTTTGTGCCTTGTTATTTATTGTCTCCCCTTCTCCCTCACCTTCTGTATTAACTTTGTTCTGTGGTTTTCCTTTGTAAAAACATCTTGTATATTAAGCTTGTATTATATCACAGTAGTGAAACAAACTTACTGCTGACAATATAGGTAAGTGTTACTGATTTGTATTTGTTTTAATATTTAGCTGCTCTGGTGTGCCATGTACACTTTTCCTATTTATTGCTTAGGGTTTATAGACTCAAAAGATTATATTAAGCTTTTTTGCAAATGTCGTCGTATGTTGTTTTTACTTCAACAGCCATCTGAGTGCCCCTGGATACAGGGCTTTTGCAGAGAAGATCTGTTCCCTTTCAGTATTGTTACAGTGAGTTTATTTCAGTCTTCAGGTCCTTTTTATTGGCAGAGTTCACTTCTTGGGGAAAGGGACTGGAATGTCTTTTTATTTTAAATCAAGGTAGGCATATTAGGTCACCTTTAAAGTGCCATAAAACTGTCTGCTCAGGCACTGAGCTTGTTTCTTGATCAAAAAATACAGTACTTCCTGATCTGAAGTAAATATTTTACTCCAGTTAATATGTGAATAGAGTTTTTTATAAGGCTGTTTTGTAGAGCAACCACCCTGTAAGGTTCAGGTAGCTCTGCCAACTCAACCCCCAGCGTCACCAGTGAGGAAAGTTCCTGCAGAGAGGCATCTGTCTCTTCTCATTTGCTGTTTAGGCCTAAGCCAAAACTACCTAAAGCACAGGGGACCTGTGAATAGATGATAGTCAAGTGAGCTCCAACAGAAAGCTTGGCAGAATAGCCAGGACTCAGCACAGTGGGGCTGTTCTATGTCCTTCAGGAAGGATTTTTCTTAAAAATCAGGCAAGTTGACTAAAAAATTGTGACAGAAACCTAGAAAGAGAAAGAAAGCATTTAAATTCTAATTTCGGTGAATGAGCTTTTCTTCATTAATATGCTACTCCAAGAGCAATTACATACTGAAAGGCACCTCATACTGATCAAAATAATGTGCACAACTCTCTCTTTCAGGCTGTGACATTAGTTTGTGGTTGATATGCTCACCAGTTGCTTGGGAATATAATGTCCCACACAGAAAGTTGGTACATTTGATTTTGCTCCATAGGTTGCTAGACTTTGGCACCTGTCAGTTCTGTGCCTCGTTGTAAGGAGGTCTTCGTAGGTGAAGTTCTTGAGTTTCTACATTCTGTGCTGTGCTTGATCTTTTTTCTTTTAATGAACAAAGCTGATAGTCTCACCTGAGAAAACTGATTTCACTTTGGTACACCAGGCAATTTAAAATATTTATTTCGTTAGTACTGAAAGAGTTGGGCTTAATTTTTAGGAGGCTTGCTAGTGTCATAAGGTATTCTTCCATACAATTTTAAGTATCCAACTGTTCTGTTTTGTAGGGCGACTGCCAAATCAACAGACTAAGAAATTAATTAGGCAACACTGAGCCTGTGCATTTTCTACACATGTCCAATTACTAGTGACCTAAATCTGGGGCAGAAGCCTGAAGTCTAGAGAGTCCTTTTACAGAACTGGAACAGCAGTCCTTCCACAAAACCGCACATCCCGGTGTGGAACAAATGCCCTGATAGAATGGTTTTGCAGAGGGAAAGCTAGCACAAATCAAACTGTGACAGTTTCATGTGTCTCCTCCTCAGGGTAAGCACAGTGGAGAATGCCTTGCTGGGACAGGTGATGTGTTCTTCCTCTCTAGTTGCTGTTTCCCTGGGGCTTTTTGATAAAGTAACACATCAGGGAATCTCCGAGAACTTGCTCCTCCCATTCTGGTAAACTGAGCACAGAACTGGCTGCACGGTAGGGCTGAAGTGGGGCTGGGGTAGCTTGGCTTAACTACTGTCCTCTTAAGGAAGTGATATAAATAATATAAGGAAACTGGATGTTAAAATAGCACAGGGCACATGCTGTCAACATCTGTTCTTCAGTGTGCTGCCCTGTTCTGGAGCAAGTGTGACAGGCATAAGGGCCTCTCGTAAGCATGATTGCTTTCTGGTTAGTTTAAAGATAATCTGATTGCAAACTAGATCATCCCCCCAGTGATATTTATAGATCTTTAGGTCAGAAACTAAAGGTTGCTCTTAGAACTCCTGTTTATTTGCTAATAGTTTTAAATGTGTGGCTGATCATAGGCTAAGTGTACTGGTTGTGAAACCTATATTAACCTTTAGGATTAGATCTTTAGATTGGACTTGCTTTCACCATTTACGCCACACTTTCCTCCTAGCGTTGTTTATTGTGGTGCTTGACGTCCGTCAGATGTAACGGGATTCTTAGTGCTCTGGATGTTTCAATAACCTGAGAGTACCTGGCTTTCCTGCACTGCTCTGAAGGCTCACATCAGCCTTAGTGAACAGTGTGAGTGAGCTCATGCTTGATCTAGCTAGCTTGACCTGCCTCCATGTTAAATAACACTGAAAATCAGCACGGCATCATCCTTCAGTGGTGCAGCTTCTGTACGCACAATAGGCTTAAGGACAGGGATGTAGTCGGGGACCCGTGTCACAGCATGTAGCAAGGAACAGGACACTGCAGGGGTATGACTCATAAAGTAGAAGCAGTAAAGCTGTTTTGATGTCCAGCAGCAGCTCAGGGACTTGAGGTGAAAGGTCAGAGGCATACTGCATCTGAGATCAGTTTCCAGGTCCCAGAGAGTTCAGTGACCTGGTCTGTTAAGCACTTACTGCTGAGCAGTTTTGTACTGGCATTGAGGAGCAGAAAGTATATATGGATCTGTGTTTCTTAATCTACTGGCTTCACATAATAAATGTCCTGATGGTGACGTTGAAATTGGAGCACAATATCTTGTTTATTCTTGTTTGTATTTTAACTCTTGAGGTCAATTGCATACTGTTTATAACTGATTATAATTTTGGCACACACAGTTTTCCATGTTAATGACAAGCACGTACGTATCTTGTGCTTTGTATCTCTGCATATATTTCTGCTGAGTGCTTTTCTTGCAAGCAGGCAGCCTTGGTGAAGTCCCACGATGCTGCTCCACTAAGCATTCCTCATTACCTAGTGTTACAGATTGCTTTCCTTCCTCTGTCTTACTATTGCTCTTCAGCCTTACAGTTTATCTTTACAACTGTCTGTTGACAATGTCCCTTGACAAGTATCTTTCCATTGAAGAAAATGGGTTCAGCGTTGTTCTGTCTCAGGGATTTTTACCCCTGAACTAGTGAACTTGAAAAACAGTGCTTACTCTCCCCTTTAGGGCTTCTGAGTGCCTGTTGATTTCCACAGTTGGTTTGGTTACACATTTTAAATTCAGACATGGCTATTTAAAGTAAAGAAATTAAAAACTTAGTCAAATATTAGATGTGGCAAAGGGAAAGAGAATTTTTCATTGTAAAATATCTGGAAAGACTGGCTGTTTCACTAACATTTATTACTCTATGTAATGCTTTCTGTAAGAGTCATTTATCTGTGTGCTGAGATCATGCTTGATGTATATTCCTGAAGAAACTTTAGCAAATGGAATTTTGTAACAAGTATTTTGTTTGTATGTGTTTTCAAAATCCATAAGGCTTAAAATAAAGTGATCTTAATATTGCCAATCGAACTGGACATTAAATATTTAAATAGCATATGTAAGCATTTATAATAACTGTGTGTGAACATTAAAATTTTCATTTTATGTATGAATCATACCTGATACAGAGTACAGAAATGGGTTGACCTATTTATGAGATTCTTGAATGCTTCTGTAGCTTTTACATATGGGAGACTGGCTCAGCTTTGCGTTACTGACTCTTGACTGCTGGCCTGTTAATTACAGGCTCTGTTCTGAGCTTAATTTAGGATTTATCTGTCAGGAGAGTACTGTATTTACTTATTGTTACCATTACTGCTTACATGGTTATCCAGACAAGTGTTTTCAACAGCTACAATAAATTTGGTTAGGACATCGGAGTGATTTTCTCTTTTCAGTGACTTTTCCGTTAACCATTAAGAACAGTTCTCTTTAATTCTTAATTCTGAGTCTCTTAGGGTCTATACAGCTGTATTCCTCATTTAGTAAAGGTAGCACCATAACAAAAATGGTTGCTGAAGCTCTCCTTAGCTAGTACTTGCCAGAGAGTGCTCAGGCATCTTCCTGCAGCTCATACTTAAGCCACCTCCAGCTTCATCATGACCTGTGCTGAGAACATTGTTTTTGTGCATAGTACAGATAGCAACTCATGCACCGGAGCATTGGAGCGTGCATTTTCTAGTCAATGTGATCTTTATTACAGAATGGGACCCTCCTGCTGTAGGTAGATGCAACTTGGAGGGCTCTCCTCCCTCAATCTGTTTTATTCAATGGCTTCCTTTCAGGTAAGGCAGGCTGGGTGGTCGGAATACACAGCGGGAGAATCTGGCTAGTGCCATTAGGGGAGATGCCAAAACTCCTGCATAGGTCAGAGCAGTATGATTTAAGCATATGCCACAGGAGGGATGACATCTGTCAGCTGGTGGTGTGTCCAGTGGAACAGAGCACGAAGGGCAGGGGCGTGTCCATCCCATCTCCTGTGCTCCAGTGCTGCTGGCTGTGGTGGAAGGCTGGTTCTGGATGTGCATGCACAAGTCGAGGGAAAGCTGAGCTTAACTTGCTCCGAGGATAACCAGGAGGTTGGCTGATTTATTTCATTGACAGTCCAAGGGCCCCTCCATTGCCTCACTTCTCTGTAACTGCAGCCTGCCAGAGTTCATGCGTTACTTGTGGAGTGTGTGCTCGGACTGAGGGCTGACAACACGTGTGAGAAATGGCTGTGCAGAATGATTGAAGTGAAGCAAGTGGGACATAAAAACTATATAAAGGCTAAACAGATGTGGACATGTCATTCTTCATCTTTGTGGTGGCCACACTGGGCTGTGGGAGGAGGAAGGGGCTGATATGGCAGTGGCTTGAGGGCTGCAATGCTGGCAGAGTTAATTCCAGAATTTGACAAAAGGTTGAGTGATCCTAAAAATGCTGTCTGCTTTGTGTTTATTTTTCCATCCCTGCAGCTGCCCTGGGTAACACACTTAAGATGGTTGCTTTCTTGCAAGAGTATGGCTTGGCAGAGGACAGGGCTGTTCTCTGAATATTTAGCAGTGTAGATGTTGTTCAGATGTGTTCCTTGGCTCTGACACTGCTCAAGCTGTGTCCCTCTGTGAAAGCACAAGACTGCTGCAGCTTAGTGCTCTAAGATTCATGTGAGAATGCTTTAGAGGGGAAAATGCTGTCAGTGATTGGATCCCTCTTTATCTTCTAATCCCACTTTAAGCTTTTAGTAAACTTGTTCTCAGTAGTATACTGGCGGAGGAAATGATTCTCGATAACCCGAATGGTTTTTGCTTGGTCGCTGGACTTTGCATGTGCAGTGGCTTTCTCCTTTATCTGGTGACATGTCCCATTAGTCCGTAATATATTCAAGAGATTAAAGTGTGTCTGCCAAGATAGAATAATAACTTTGATTACTTTTTTCCTTGAATGTGATAAGAACAGCACACTAGCAGGAAAAATGGTTCTAATTGCTATTATATCATTTGTCTGAATGGCTTTTAAATGCTCATTGTGGGTACAGGAAATGTCAGAGGAGAGTTACCTACAGCTGTAATGACATATACTGAAAGGAATGGTTAGTGCATGAAAAAGGATTCATGTTTATGCCTATGTTAACTCTACATTTAAGGAGGGGTTTGTTTTGAAAATGCTACTTCATAAATTATTTAAATTCTAGTGTGAATGAATCAAGAATGATAGAGGTGCATGGGCAATAGTCTCAAAAGAGATGCATAAGAATTTTTAGTGCCTGGTGCTTTATCAAGACAGCTTTGTAAATACTAATCTAATGGTTCTTTTTAATATTATGGTGAGTTGACTTTGGATGGTGAATGCATTTTGTGGCAGGAAAATGTAAATGGGGAACAACATGGAGCACAGCAGAATGTAAGCATCACTATGAATTTTGGGAAATGCGACGCAGAGGAGAGCACTGAGGTTTTGGTAGCTGCAAAAACATTTAAGTCTGAACTGCACTAATCCTCAGTTATTCCTTTAGCTGCTGCTTATATCCTGTAGCACGCAGGTCCATCCGTGCTGCCAAAGGACAGCCTGGGAGAAGAGAGATAACTGGTATCTGGCAATTTCCTGATACCAGCCAAGAAAAGGAAAGGAGAGCTGCTTCCCAAGCAGAGATCATGTGGAGGGGATTGCATACCAAGGGTGGGTCACGTGGTTATCAGAGGATGAATTTCTATTTGGACTGTTGCAGGAGAAAGGCTGATCAGCTGGAGTGGGACAGTAGGGAAAGGTATTAGGGTTATCAATATAGAACAACTTCAACTTATTGATATTTGAAGTATTATAATGTATAGAGCAACTGAGATATTTCTATTACCCTAAAGCTGAGTTATATATAGCTCTAAAAGTTCAAATTCTTGGGTCTCTATTCGGCTTGTTCTATTTTAGGAAGAGAATCCATATGTAAAAGTCTGCTTTGCTATCCTAAAGTCCTGCCAAAAGTTTATTTAAAGAGCAAAACTTGGCAGAGACTGCTCTCTTATCTGCAGATTTGCATTGAGTCCTCTATGATCTGTTGTGGTTAAGTGCTCTTATGGCTATTCAGTTTCTGGTGATTTCTGCTATTCTCTTGCTTTTCCTTTCTCTGTCTGTAGTCAGTCAGACTCCAAGGCAAGTGAGGCTGAGGAGAGCTGTTCACATGTGGCTGCAGAGGTCAGCCAAGGGACAGTGGTTTACTACTGAGCTGCTCCTCTTGGTAGCAGCTATCCAAGTCAGCAAGGTGGAAAACCACCACTGGGGATTTCTAGCAACAATGCACTGCAGTGGGTCTGAGCTGCAACACAGCACAGTAATTTGGTATTGGTATCTGCAGGTCTGCAGATTTCCTAATGGCCTGACCCCATTCTGAAAAGGACCATTAGGCAAGTGCTGCAAGAACAGCACTTCTGAGCAGCACTTGAGGATCTGAAGAGCGTGGTGCTCTTTCATTGGGAGGATTAGAGAGAGCTGCTCTGATTTCCTGCAATTAAAAGGCATTCTGAAATTGTGCTGCTCATGCTCAGTCCGTGGCTTTGTAGGGTTATTAGAGTAAGAGATAATGGGAGTGCCTTTGGTGTTGGCTGAGCAAGGCAGTGTGTGTGCTGAGGATGTGCTCTTTCCCTGGCAAGGTGGTGAGAATTGGTAATCACAGCCTAGAAGGGACTAAGGACTCTCAGGTCTTACCAGGTCAAGGGAACTTGATTTTCTAGCAGCATTTAGTCCACTGAACAGAACTAAAAATACACTTCTGAGTGAGTGTCTACTGCTTCTAAATTAAGGAAAAGCTGCCCTCACAGCTCTCTGGTAGGGCTAAACTGAGTTTTTAACTTTAGGTAACAAATTTTATTTGTATTTGGCCAAAAATTACAGTATGATTTATAGGAAGAAAAAAATACCCAGGATGAAAATGTGTCTGTTTAATTAGTTTTTCAATTAAATGTAGCAATTTAAAACTGGTGAGATTTTGTGTAAAACATCTTTTTGATCCATACAGTTTTAAGAAAGGGAAAAAGCAATGAAGATGTCTTTTGGCTTAACTCTGAGAATAGTATCGAGCATTTGGTGTAATTTTTTCATACTTTTCTTTGTAATGGATTCACACTCTCTGAAGTGGGTAAGTAAAGTTTCTCTGAAGACAATATCTTAAGCACTGTGGCCTCAACATTTGCTAACCACAATATTTCCTCAATATTTGCCTAACTTTGTTAGGAATAGGATGTTTTCCTGCATGTGTTTCTAAGTGTTTCTAAGTAATCCATTGTCTTGAAGATGTTCCTAGTCAGATGAAGGAGGAGTGACTTGTTTGGGTGAAGGAAATGATGTGTTCACAGACTCCCTTTTCCAAATATTTTTTACTTTGTGGAATATTTTATTAATATCCATCAAATAATGGTGACATGTACTCCACAATGCTTTAATGGCCCATTCTGGAGTGTTAGTCTTCAAATACAATGGTGTTTAGGAGAGGGAGCTGTCAAGCCTTTGTACTCCAGTTTATATTGACAAGCTAAGCAAAGTCTTGTTATTTAAAACCTCATGGAGGGGTGAAGGGCTCAGCTCAGAAATGCATTCCTGACATCCTCATCCAGCTGCTTGCTCTGCTTCAGGGACCTTGACTTTCTGGACGTAAAGTTAAACAGAACCAGAGCAGGGGAGTGGGGGAGAGAAGCAGCTTCTTCAGAAAAAAAGTCTATCAAAGCTAAGTATGCCTTGTTATTAGAATATAAAATACCTGGAACCAGTCGTTTTGGTGACTTGAAAATTGAAATATTAGCTTCTGTCAGTCTGGGTTTGAGAGGCTGCTCTCTGTGCTGTTTAGTTCCTTGTTTTTCCTGCCATTCTAATGACAGTGTGGCTGGAACCATGCAGCCACTGCCAGCCTTGTCCGATGAGCTTTTATGTGTCATCCAGGCTGAGTTAGAA
The DNA here is from genome assembly GCA_013389925.1 of Aegithalos caudatus. Lineage (NCBI taxonomy): Eukaryota > Metazoa > Chordata > Aves > Passeriformes > Aegithalidae > Aegithalos > Aegithalos caudatus. The sequence continues at coordinate 354,010 of WEIU01012250.1, read as the reverse complement.
CTATGGAAAGAGCCTGAGGCTACTTACATAATGCAGTTATGTTGCTGTGACATTATCATTTTCAGCTATAATTTGATTTATTGCTCCTTTAAGCATTATTTTTTCCCTCTCTGTACTAAAAGATAATAGCAACTGCCCTCTTTATTTCTGCCATTTTTTGTAGGCATTGATGGTAGTTGGTTATGTTTTATCAGACTTATTTAGTTGGAAAAGTTTGATTTTTGAGAAACAAATTTTATTTAAAACTGAAAGTCAGAAATATGGTGGAGAAAGACATCTGTATAACTTCCTAGGGAAGGTGTTTACTAATTACTACTTTTATCAAGTCATCTAAGACTACAAACAGGAATGAAAACCCGCAGAAGAATGATGAGGTTGCTGAACAATTCATCAATTCTGGAATTCTCAGTTGTTTCCAGAGTAATACATTTAGCTGGTTGGAAGAGTTGGGTTGAATGCAAGTGAATTTCATATGAGGCCCTGAGCAAGCAAGTGATGTTAGGTAAGCTGTGCAAATTATTTAGAAGTTGCCTCAAGAGATCCCAGCACTAATTTAATAAAACAGGAGCAATGCAGAAATACATGTCAAAGCTGTAAATCATGCACAAGCAATGGAGATATGAAATTACTCTGCCCACTTCAGCCAGTATCCATGTAAATTTTAAAAATCCTTGGGCACTCTGCCCAGCAGACCTGAAGGAGGAATCACAAGCTGCTGGCACACACCCAGATCCTAGTGGCACCCTGTGGGATTCATCCCCAGCTTTGTGTGCCCACGTCTATGCAGACATGACCTCTGAGCTGGTCACCCTTGGCTTCCTGCACAGAGCAACAACTGCTCCTGGTGCACAGCTGCCCTGGGGATGGTGCATGCCTGAAATGGGTCACAGGAACCACATGGTGCAAATGCCTGCTTCTGTCATTTCACTGCAGGGAGCCCCAGGGGATCTCCTCAGTGGTGCCAAGTGAGGTGCCTTGAGTCACATCCCTGCTGCTTTTACAGGTTAAAGGGCTGGAATTTGCAGTAGCTCAGAAACATGCCCAGGAAAGTAAGGGCTGATGGAGGAGCAAAGTGCCTGGAGGTTGAACACTGCAATGGTTATTGGATGGAGCACTTCCTGGCAGTGGCCTCCAGAGCAGCACTGGGGAGCATTGAAGGCATCTTGTGCTGTTTGTGGGGAGCTGGGGGCTCCTAGGATGCTATTTATAGACACCAGAGCCTGAAGTCTCATCCCACTGGTAGTAAAGCTTGGGCTGCAGCCCAGAGATGGGTTTGCCTGGCTGGCAAGAGACACTGAAGAATAGGATGCAAAACACTGATGTGAAGAGCAGGGAGCTGGTTAAGAAACTGCCAGCAAGGGATGCTGGTGCTTGGTGAAAGAGGCAAAGAAGGTCAGGTCCCAAATCCTCCCACTGCTCTGCTGCATTTTAGCTATGAATGTAGTGGTTAAGAGTTGCACATGAAAAGAGAAGCTGTAGTTCATTTTCTGACAAATCTGGGTGGGTTCAGGCAGACACCTCTCACTCATGGCTGTCCTGGCTGCACGCTGGGCTGAGCAGGGTTGTAGTGCAGCAGAAACCCTGAGAGAGCATCCCCCCTCTCATCTTTGGTCTCTCCTGGGGCCTCTCTGGAATGACTACAGCTTCCCATGGAGCACCAGAGGACTTTCTAGTTCCCAGGGAAGCAAGGCTGGCCTCCAGGTAACTAAGCACGATATATAAATTAAAGAGAAGGAAAGATGTGTAAGAGGGAGTACAGCTCTGTGTGTCCTCATCTAAGATCACTGTAACCTTGGTCTTCATCTTCCTGGCCAAGTGCTCTGGGACTCCTTGGGGCTCAGAGCTTGCCTTGAGATCAGCTTGGATAAAGAGGAGGCTTTGAACCAGAGTCCCTGTCCCAGTAGGAAGATTTGAGCCCAATTGGCCAGAGGAGACTTTTAAATAGGTGAGCCAGCTCTATGAGGGGGAATGTCTGAAGTGGCCTGGGCTGTAAGTAGGGTGCTGGGAAAGCCAGCCTAGAACTAAAAAAACAGGTTTCTGCAGAGCTTTGCAATGCTGAAAGGAGATGTACTTTGTGTGATTAAACTGGGATGTCCCCAAGGAATACTGCTCTCCCCCTACTCATGTACTTTCCAATGGGCTCACTGTTGGATCCTCCTTATTTCCAAGGCATGTTCTGGATGTCACGGTACCATGGGTATACCAAGGTCTCAGGATGAGAAGTGATGCCAATAGTGAACACATGAACACATTTAAGTGGAAGAGAAAGAGCTGGGTCTGTAGTGCTGAATAGAGGGAGGTGCTCCTCACTGGGGGTGAAGCCCCAAGTGTTGTGTAAAGGTGAAGCTTTCATTCCCTTGGATATGTAGGAAATTCTACTCTCTTCTCTCTGAAAATGCAGAGTTTGAAACACAAGATATAAATTCCCATCTGTGTGGTGGTCAGCAATTGTGCTGTACAGTGAAGATATTAATTTGTTACCTCTTAGTTTTGGTCTGAAGGAGATTCACTTCAAGGTAAGTGGGAAATAATGTTGCAATTGCTACAGACAGCAATATTTCCTTTCCATGTGGCAAGTCTAACAAAATAGATGATGTGAATTATGCAACTTGCACCAAAGCATCTTAGATACTTTGTAAATATTTCCCTATTCCAGATTCTTGAGGAGGAACAAGCAAAAAACTTTGATTTTTACCTTTTCTCTCTTGAAAAACACCTAATTACTAACAGATACATGATGCAAAGAAAGATATTTTATTTCTCTTAGAGACATTGTAATAATTTCCAGACAGTAATAAACCATGATTTAATTCTCCAGCTTTTAAAATTATCTTGTATATGAGAGTAGGAAGATGGCTTCATAGTTAATTGTGGAACTCTAAGAGATGTGAATTGAATGGCAGGGTCTGCTGCAGGCTATCTCTGACCTCAGATAAGTAATTTAATCTGTCTTACTCCTGTTTGCCCATGGAAAACTATGATAATATCCTCTTTTCATCAGTTCTCCCTTTGGTTTGCTTAGATTGCAATCTATTCAGGTCAAAGATTTAGCCTTATCTTACTTATATGGACCAATTTCACTGAGGGCTCTGAGGCTGGATCTACAGATAATTCTGTTTTCTAATAGTGTTATCTGGAAAATATCTACAATTAATCTATGAATCCAATAAAATCACACTGAATAACAATTCCTCCCAAAATGCTTAAAACTTCTATCAAATTGCAGAATGGCAATATTATATCTAGATGACAGGAACAACAGCATAAAGCTGCCATAGGAAGGTCCCCAGTGTTGGCACAGTCTGAATATTTTATGCTAAAGTGCTGTTCTTAATCTAAGTGGCTGGTATTTACATAATGTCATAAAAGCCTGTAAAGGAGAAAAAGTAAGTTCTGCAGAAGTCAGACAGTAGCAATTCTCCTTATTACCAGTTGCAACAGATCCATTGGGCAAGAAAAAGTGCTAAAGTACCAGTGAAAATGAAGACAGTAAATCTTTCTTTTCCATTAGCATGCGAGGAAAAACTGAGGAAGAATAAGAACAGCTTAAGAACAACATTCAAAATGGAAGTCTGGAGTGACTTGTTTGAATGCATTAGCTTTCCTCTGTAAAGAGAAGAATTGAAATTCTTACATCTAGAGGCCTTGAGAAACTGGGAAGTACAGAATTAAGCAACAGTTAATGAAATCTCTCCATAAAGCTGTTCAGAATCAGAAAAACAACATCAAGGATCCAGATTTCTTTGCCTTTGGTGAAGCATATCCAAACCTTCGAATTCTGACTGCCCTGCTCATGGGAGCTGCCAGCTTCTCCTGGTGGGCTGAGTCCTTCCCTCACCCATCACCATGGCTTTAGTTGTCCCTCCTGGGTGGCACACAGGAGCTGGGATGAGGCTGCACAGTCTGAGTGCTTATGTCCAGGTGTTAGGTGCAGCCTTTGGTCTGGACTCCCTTGTAGACAATGGAGAGAAAGATGTTTCTAGGTAGCCATCCATGTACCGTGTTTTAGACCTCTAACTCTGGGTTTCTCTTGCCTGACTGGGAAGGATGAATCAAGTCAGAAATAACTTTTCTTCCCCTTCTGTAGGATAAGTGTGGCACTGGTAAATCCCCAGGAGCTAGACCAGCTCCAGGCTCTTCTGCTGTGACATAGAGGGCAGCATAAAATCCATGTCCAGGCTGTGGTTTGGGCTGATGCCTGCCTTGACTGACTGCCTCAGTAATTCTGCCTTTGCTTTTCCTGCAGGGGCATCCCCAACCTGCCACTACTGCCATGGCCTGGAACTCCCTGTCTGTGGGAAAGGCCAAAGGAGCTCCCAGCTTTGGGGAACTGGGCTGAGTGCTGGACACTTTAAAAGCCCTGGTTTGGGTTTATATGGCAAAAAAATCTTTATCTGTACTGGAAAGGTTTAGGCAGAAACATACACAGGGATGCAGGATGAGACTTCATTGCTAGCTTCTTTTAGGAGTCCTTCCTCATATAGTGAAAGAAAGGGGATTTAGAAATTAATTAATTAATTAATTAATTAA
>WEIU01012250.1:330019-349466 GCA_013389925.1 Aegithalos caudatus | reverse complement strand
TATTCTGAGTTGGGAGGGACCCACAAGGGTCATCAAGACCAACTCCAAAGTTCATGGCCCATACAGGGATCAAACCCATGACCCTGGCATTATTAGCACCATGCTCTGAACAACAGAGCTAATCTCATATAATGATTTATGGTTAATCTGCCCAGTCTCTACTCTCCCTTCCTTTCAGATGTTGTCTGTTTACAAGGCAATATACATTTATAATAATGTCTAACCTTAAAATTCTTGCTTTATCACAGACAGAAGTGAGTGTTGCAGTCTTGCTGCCTTTTGACCACTTGCAAAAACCTCATTTCCTCTATGACATGTTTGCTGAGGAGAGGTCCCAGTAGTGACATGCTGGGCTGGATGGGGTGTTTCTGAAAACCCTCACTGCTTTTAACAAGAACTATTGCCTCCTTGCTTGTGTAAGGACATGTCTGTGTGGGCAGAGTCTATAGAGAGGGGTCTAAAGCAGAGAGAACTTCTTTGAAGTTTCAAACTGCACACTTCACTGAAATGTGTAACTCATAATTATGAGGATTGTATACAAATTCTTGTTGCATTGTATAATTTCTGTGGATGATCTCCTGTAATTTTTCACTGAATGTCTTATTTTTCTTAATTAAAAACAAAACAAAAAAAAAAAGCTTTTCGGTTCTCTCACTTTCCTAGAATTTGCCAATTGTTTGTAACTGGACTTGTCATGTTCTCTGTTCCTTGCTGGATGGAACATGACTGAATTGGGACTGTGAACAATTATCATCTCAGGGTGTAAGATTTAATGGAAAAACATCCAAATTCTTCATGTGTGGCAGTGCTTGTTGTGCCTAATTGCTATGGATTTATAGCTGTGATCCTACAACTGATGTCCTGCTGCTCCCGGCACCAGTTTAATCATCTTAAACACTGGTGGTTACCGCAGTGGTTTGGAGAGGCTGTAAAACACAGCACACCTACAAAAACTGAGCCTTCTAAGGAAAATAAACATGTACTTGACTAGCATTCTTCAATTTATGTGACAGCTTTTTTTTTTCTACTTTGTCTCCTGTTTTTTTTCAAGAGCCAGAAACCTTACATTTTTGTCTTCACAGCCTCTAATTAATGCACCTTTCATCTCTTCTTTATGTAATGTCCACACATGATCTCTGTTTTTCATGTCAACAACTGGGTTTCTCATTCATGTAATGTATAAACACATGCAGCTTGAGTCTCTGGTGTTTTCATCAGCAGCTTACGCTATACTGTGCCATTTCCTAATATCCTTAATCTCGGCTTCTGGAAAATAAAATAGTGACCTACTTTATTTTCTGCCTTCAGAGGAAAAACAAAGTGCACGTGGTGGAGCAGCAGCTGCTGTTTCCTGACAGCGAGTGAAGAGCTGTAGTGCCCCTGATTCAGAGCTTGGCTAAACTCCTCATTCCTGTTTTCACATCCTCCTCTCCCTGCTCCCGGTGTGTGGGCACCGGCTGCAGTCTTGTCTCTGGTGCTCGGATGCCATCACTCAGGTTTGGGCAAACCAGAAGGGATTGCCTCCACATGAGGATGGGTTAATTACAGAGAAAGTGGACTCATGGGCTGCAGGCCCCTCTGTGCAGCGATGACGCCTGCTCACAAAGCTGGAAACATGCCCACAGCTCATGAATGTGTGCTGTGTGTCGTGCTTCTGCTCTCTGACCTCTGCCTGTGCCACCAGTTATTTGGAAAACATGGGGACTAGGGACCATTGCACTGCTTTCACTTTGCAATATGGAGGGAGGGGGTCTCTTTCACGTGTTTTCCTCCCTCCCTTTCTGCAGTGGGTGATGGTGTCAGTGTTGACTCATCACCTGCTTGCTTCACAGACCTCTTCCAGTGTCTCCAGAAGCTCCGGTGCTTCACAAGACTGTCATACAGTGATGAGAGCTAGGCACCAAAATAGCAAATCAATAGTATGCAAGCAGTCTCCTCCCACATGTGCTTTTGAAAATCTCCCCCACAACCTTTTGCATCAACACTAACCAGATTTCACCTATAAATCTGCTGCACTTAATCTTTCTAAGTACCTCTCCAGCACTCGTCTCTCATCCCCAACTTAAGCTCCCTTATTGACAGATGTACACACACACACACAAACAACTTATTTTTTCCCCCTCTCAATCCTCCATTGTTCAAAACCAACACAGGACAACAGCTCTGGCAAGGCTGTGTCCGTCCTGTTTGTGCTCAAAGTTGTGACCAGTTCAAACTGGGAGGAGGGAGCTTTGCTCTGGCCTGGCTTTTGTGGAGCTCCTTGTGAGAGGCAGCCAGTCAACCCCTGATCTCAAATTTGGGGACTTCTGTGCCCATCTCCAGGTTTCCTGCAAAGCCACAGCACATTATCTTGCACAACTGCACAGTAGTGGCTTGATGTTTTACCCTTGGCTGGCTTTAATGCTGTCTTCAAGTTATTGTTCCAAAACTGCCTGATGCAACATCAAAGCAGCAGCCCAGACAAAGCACATTCAGGCTGGGAGCTGGGGTGGAAAGAGGGAGACTTTGCAGCAGAGCAGTCATGCAAGCTGTTTTTACTTTTGCGTCAGTGGGAGTGAACTGCTGGTGGAAGAAATTTTATAGGTGGGAGCCTGGCTAGAGGGAATATCCAACCCATCTCAGAACGCTTGTTTTTTGGGGTTTTTTTTTGTGCATATTGATTGGAAGTGTTGGCATATTTGGACTAGGGCAACAGCATGAAGAGTTAACATACTGTCTGAGATAAATGAATTGGCTTTTTCATGTAGCAAAAAGAGATGACTAAGCTGAGAAGTCTAACAAGAGCTAATCTTCATTTCAGATCTTGTTTAAGAGATTAATTATGGAATATTGTAGACCTAATTAAACATGAAATCAAGGGCAAATAGGCACAGCCATACACTAACTAACAGAAGTATCAAAATTCTGCTGGAACAGACTGAATTTCTGTACTTGGAAAGCAAGAAACTGCCACAGCCTCTTACAGCTCTCTCATAGATGATAACAGCAAGAAAAAAGGTTGTGATACATAAATTGACAAATTCTATTGAGAAAGACTAATGATCTTCTACAAGCACAATTGCAGTCAGTTTTGTAGATACTAGGAGGTCACATGGTAATTATTTTCCACTTGTACAGCATCATAAATTTAAGGAATCTAAATTAACATTAAAATATTATTTTACCATTTTACTAATCTGTTGAATAGCTGGAGAAACAGAAACCTAATTACTAAAATGATGTGCTGTATTCTCCCACAAAACTGGTGAGAGTCTTGACATTCAACTGTTGTGCCAAGATTTAAGGATTTAAGGAATTTATGTTTAAACATACAAAAAACTAAAAAAACAAAAAAACAAAACAACAAAACCCACCTTGGAGGAAGTGAAATCACAAATTTAACTAACTGAGACAATTCCAGGTTCCTCTTGTCAGCTGGCAGCTCTTGGGTTTGAGGGTTCATTTTTCACTGAACTCTAGTGAGTCCCTTGTAGTCTCTCCAAGTCTGCCACTTAGAAAAACTGGCAGTTCTGGGTTTGGGTTTTTTTAAACAAAATTGTCTGTCACAGACACATCAGTTTGACTCTGAATTCTACAGTTATTAGAATCACACATGTCCATTGAATCAACAGTCCCCATAAGCAAGAGAGATACACAAATCAGTGAACCTGTGTGTGTCACATGTGAGCTATTTCTTTTCAGAGGGGCTTTGATGCCCTTTTCAGCACCAGAGAGGACTGGTTTGGCTGCCCTTGCAGCATGGACACGGTGGTGCTGGTGGCTTTTCCATGAGTGTGTGTGCTGGCTTTGGCTGCAGACGTCCTGGCTCCTCTCCTTTGAGTGGCCCCAGGCACCGGGGCATGTCTTGGATACAGCACTGCAGAGTGGATGTTTTGGCCTCTCATTTGGCTTTCCAGCCTCTCTGTTTCATGTGCTTTTCATCAGGCCCAGCAAGAAGTCTGGTCAGACTTCTGTTGCACACCAGCTTTTCTCCCCTGCCCTTCATTTGTTACTCCTGTTTTTCCTTGCTCTTGTTTATTTTTTATAACCGGCCCATTTTGGGCACTGTATTTATCCTCTGCTCCTGGAGGTGGTCCTCAAAAAGCCTTGTCCTTTCCTGTTTTTCTCTTTACTGCCTCAAAGCAATAAAGAACTGAATGTGTGTGCTGCTTCTGAGGACAAGGATACACAGCTTCTGTTTGAGAGTATTGTTGAACACAATGTCTCTCATCCGCATGCATGGGAAGAAAAGAAGAGAACAAATCACCTGTGTAACATTCAACCTTTGAAGGGTATCAAGGATAACTCCAATTCCATGGGGTATACGTGTCCCTCAAGGAATTTGTAAAGGACACAGCTGAGAAATGGCTGGAAAAAAGTGATCACAAACAGAATTCAGATCAAGGGGTTTTGCCTGGGACTTCTTATGAAGCTCAGCCACTTCCCATACTGCCACATTCCTCTCTTGAGGATGTTGTCCTTTAACAGTGAGAGGAAGTAGGTGATGAAGATCTGGAAGGGCCAGAAGATCAGCGACTGGTGAATTGAACTCACTCACACCAGTACTGATGCCTTTGTGGTCAGACACAGCAAAAAGGATGCCAGCCAGCTGGAATTTGGCTCATGGCAGGCAAACCCAGCAACCTTTCGGGTGTTAGAGAGAGCTCAAATAGTCTCAGCTCATGTGAAAGTAGGTATATTTCTCAAGTTTATTTCAGTTATATAAGACTACTATCTTGGCCAGATTTGTTTGCCCTTGTCTGGAAAGGACAAAAGAGAAAGGCATGCGTGTTTTTCCCTTCCTCTTATCTCTGTGCAACACTGCCTGCAAGTTCAGGGATATTTCATCTCCTTGGTTTTCAGTCATGTGTGGATATGGGGGTGAAGTAAGGGTCTCAGTCACTTCCCACAGTACAAAGTAGCCTGAAGGTTCCTCTCCTCCAGCCATGCAGCAGGTGCCTCCTCTGTCTGGAAAGCAGCAGAGGATGGGCAATATCTGCAGGGAGGAGGTTCCTGTGTGACCATCTGTGGTTGTTCACTCCTTGTCTACCCCAGCAGATCCCATCTGGGTCAGCTCTGGTGACACAGCTCTGGAGCAGCCAGGTTTGGGGCTGACTTTCTGTTTCAGCACTCATGGCTGTTCCTGCTTTCAAAACAAGGTGTAGGACTGCTGGCTGCTCTGTCAGCCAGTATTGCCTGTACTCCAGCTGTGTCTCCAGCTTTGCTTTTCAGCAGATTGTTTTTCAGTGCAGTTGATACTCTGACACCATCACAGAAATGCAAGTGCTGGGAGCTGCTGGTGCCTGGGGTCTGCTTCTGGGCATTGCTTCCACACGTGTTAGCCTCTGTGTCAGCTTGTGCTGTAGCAGCCCAGGGTATTTCCCAGCTGAACTGGTCTGAGTTAGATGTTAGAGACAGAAGACAAGGTCTGCATGCTGTATTCTCTGTCTTAATTTTTTTTCTCTCCTCATCTCTTGCTGCCTTTTAAACAATTCTCCACTCCCTGGCCCAGCTGCTCTCCGGAGTGTGGGGCTGAATCCACTGACATGGACCAACCCCAGCATGCACCAGCTCCTTCTACTTTCCAAGATGTCAGGAGAGATGACTGTCCACCCCAGGTTTCAACGAAGTTATTTCCATGTTTATGGAAAAAGAAAAAAAAAATCACAGAATCACAAAGTAAAAGCTGAGTTGGAAGGGGCCCACAAGGATCATCAAATCCAACTCCTGGTCCTGCATAGCCATTTCTATTTTGATAACAGTGATCCATGATACACTGTGTTTCAGAAGAGCCACAGAAGGAGCTTCAAAATTCTGCAGGTCCCTGGTGCAAAAACTCAAGAAATGTTCTCAAAACCAAAACTGTTTCACAAACATGAGCTCCCATTTGTCCAGCTGAACAGGGATTGGGGAAAAGTGAAGGTTTGTAAATTTCTCTTTAAATCCTGCCAAAAATATTTTTGTCTTGATAGGAAGGACTGTAATCCACATATGCTGTAATGCTGGTTACTAATTAAATCATTCTGAGACAGAGAAATGCAGATAAAGCAAGAAGGAATTAAACTGGTAGTTTCAGTATCTTTAGGAAATTCCCAGTTGAATTTTACAGAAAACTGCTTAAGTAAGCACAGGGACAGGAAAAAAACCTTTTTGACAATAACTACCTACTGTATGGAGCCTCTATATCTCTATTAGTGATGTCTTTGCACACATTAAGAGAAAAAATGTTGTGATACATATGAGAACAGTACTTTCTGCAGTTCAGTAATATCCAATTTTTTTAATGTGTGAGACAAATCCATTCTTCATCCTTGTTACAGACAGATAGTATCAGCCTGGGGTGAAGATCCAAAAACTGATGAGTGTGAGGTGTATCAAACATGTCCTGGAAGGCTCCTGGAGGCATTGTGTGTAACTTGGGCACACTGTGCCTTACAAGGAAGGGTGCACTTGGCATTGCCCTCCGTGCTGTCCACAGTTCTCTGCCCATGACTGCTTCCCCAGTAGGCGCTCCTCTTCCCTTGGAGAGGTCTGAGGAGTGAATTAGAAGCTTTCTCTTCTCCTGCAGTCCTCATGAGCCCTATGGGAAAGGGAAATCCTCTTCTGGCTCTGTGTGACACCTCCAACCCCATATTTCCCTGACTCTGTGCAAGAATAATCTCCTTGCTGTTCCTGGGGTGTCTCCAGACCAGAGAATGGGAGCAGCAGGGAACCAGGATTTTGGGAACCAACTCCTTACAGGCCCCAGGGCTGGCCCCAGTGCATCCAGCTGCGATTTCCAGCACCCTCACACCTAAACCTGGAGCCTCACTGCTCTGATTGGTTTTTGGCTCAGGTTTTACAGGGTCTGGCTGAGCTCTGAGTTAAGTCAGCTGCTATTCTTGCATTACAAGTTTCATTTTTGGTACTTTAATTTAGCTGAGCATTAAGATGCTTAAATGCAAATGTAGATGCTCTGGTTATGGTTTATACAATGTCTAGATCTGCACTTCTCACTTGGAAATGTATTCATGTAAATTACTGGCAAGTGCAGCTTTTTACATCTCTGATAGTGAGACACAACCAGGACCCTGGGGTTTTGCTTGATCCTGGTATTACAGCTGTGGTGTAAAAATAACTACACTTTGGAGCCCTGCCTTTGTAATTTAGCCTGGTAGTCTGATTGTCCAGCTAAGGCTTGTAGCAGGAAACCCCCAGTAAAGAGCAACACACTGGACAAAGATTTGTACTGGCATGTTGTGATACTCTCTCTTTCCAAGAAGGAGAGGGAAAAACATTACCTGTGTAAAATGAAGGTGGATAAAAGTGTTTGATTATTGCTTCCTGCCATTTTAGGAGTGCCCTGTGCCATGCTTGTTCTTTTCAATTCTTACTAAGTGTAAAAGTAACACAACCAACTATGCACAAGCACTGTGTTACAAGATAATAATTTATCATCTGATGCTACTTAGAATTTTCAAGGACCTTTTGAAAATACTAGCAGGTAGCAGGTTAAGGTATTTCCTTTGTGGAAATGACTTTTCACTTTTGATGCTAAAAGAAACTTCTCTGAAAATCTTTCTCCTTAGATAGAAGCAAATTGTTTGCAATGTTTTAATATAATTGAACATCCATAAAGCTCAGACTATATTAAAAAAAGACTCTTAAAATAAGTTATTGTTACTATAAATGATTAATAGAAAAAGCATCATTCCCTTTAAATGCTTCACCCTATTTCAAGTGCAAAATGTAAGTCAGATGCTGGAGTCACACCAAATTTACATTAGGGCTCTGTACTAATGTGATCTGTTCATTATTATTATTATTTTATATGCCTTCCTATCACTAAGTGCTTTCCAATTGTTTAGTAAGGGAGCTCATTTGTGGTTTTTTGGTCTTTTTCTTACCCTTTCCCTTTCACTGGTGCAGCTGAGTATATTGATAAGTTTGGTTTTCTTTAGGATAAACAAACCCATTTATATTGGTGAAAACAGAGAGAGAAAGTGTACCTTGTCTTTGGGACTGAGAGGGGAAAGGCTGAATGTCTCCAGTTCCTCTGAGACTCCATTCCCAGAGGAAACGGACTCAGTGATCTCCAAGGACACTGAGCTGAGCCCTTGCGGAGAGCTTGGGTCAGCATAGTTAAGTTTCACACGCCTCTAACAATTGAACAGCTCAAACCCGCCTGCTTCTGGGAGATAGCATCCCACCTCTGCAGCTAAAATGTTCCCAGGGAACTGGAGGAGCACAGATTTAAGCCGATTCACAACAGCTTTAATTAAACCTCAGTTAAACTGGTTCACATTTAAATATCCAGGAGATACATGCACTATCCACACTTAATTACCGCAGCACAGCCTAATGCCCTCCTCTGTGCCCACGGGTGGGCTCATGCTCGGGGGCCGCTGGGGCGGACTGTGGGTGCAGAGCTCTGCTGGGCTGCTCCAGCCCCCCCACTCCCAGCTTCGCTTACCCACGGCTCCCGAGCCCTCTCCGCCCTGTCCCCACGCCCCGGTGAGCCCGGTGGCCCGGGGCGAGCAGCTGCAGAGCGGAGGGAAGGCGGGCGGGGAGCCCAGGGCCGGCCCAGCACGCCACTGTCCTGCTGCTGAGGAGAAGCTGCCTGTATGGTCACAGGAGTGATGGAGGCTGGTGGTGCCCGGCACTGCCTGCAGCCATATGGCTGCACCAGGGGCTTCCTGGCACAGCCCCCAGCAAATCCTCTTAGTTCAGCTTCACCCTCTTTCTTGCCTCTTTGATGTCGGTCTTTCCTTGGTCCCTGCTCCAGTCCCAATTCCCACTGCAAGCTCTCATGGTCAGACTGTGGTTGTGCCTCCAGCGCTCTCATGGCCCGACCGCAGCTCAAGGATGGGACACTGAGGTTGTATCTGCTCTCTGCACAGGGTTCTGTCTGGTAGTGAGACACCAGGCACAAAATTGCCTGCATTCATGCCACTAAACTATCTTGCCCCTCAGACCCAGTGGCTGTGTCCAAACTACCTTGCCTGCTACTCTGGTAGCTGTCATAGGCACCTAGCAGAGATGCACAAACCTAAGGAGAGCAAAAAGTGTATTCCATGATGAGGGGCACTGCCTGGCAGCAAGGACCAGGAATAAAGACCTTAAACTTGCTGCTGATTCCCTGCTTTGACACCTTGCTAAGTTATCTGTTTGTCTCCCTGTGTCACAGGCAGACAGGAAATGCAAACCTACTTTCCTAAAGCTGTTACAAGGACTTTTGTTGAAAATTAGATCAAGGAAGTGAAAAGCAGTAATTAAAATGTTCTTATATAGAGTGGAAGTAGGTACAGAGCATTATGTATTAAGAAGGGTGAGTTCGTGTTAGCAATGGGCCATTGTAATTATTCTGTTCCTCAAAATCTAGGTAAGAAAATAAAAATGCCCGCTGATTTATTTTTCAGATTTGAAACAGCATACTCAAAAAACATCTGCTAAAGCTAATGACTGCATTTGCATAGATTACATGTGACAATCCAGCACACAACAGGGTGTCCTGCCACGCAGACAACAAGCCACAAGGGTGATGCACTTCTCTGGCATTTGTTACCATAAGTCAGCTACACTTCTACAATAATAGCATCAGCTACTTTCCAGGAGGGCTTTGGCTAACAGTGCCAGAGAAAATTACTGGCTCCCTCTTGCTTTCCAAGATGAAAGGTGTAGGTCACTCTCCTGCCAAGTGTGGAGGAGCAGTGGAGGAGGGGAAACAGCTTTCATGGAGGCACCCAGAAAACCCCTTGTCTCTGGAGTGGTGGGGGGTAGGCCAGCAGTGCTGGGCTCAAGCTGAGGGAGGCTGAGCCCTGGTGCCCAGCAGCAGGGACATGGGGCTGGCAGGAGGAGGCTGGGCACAGCCCTGCCACCAGCCAGGCTGAGGGAGGGCCGGCGCCTGCCATGGGGCAGCATGGCTGGATGCCATCAGGAGTTGGAGGGGGAAAAATGGCTCCTTTGTGTCTTCAGCACAGTGGTTGAGGTTTATGGCATCGCTTTGTTATTCTTGCAGCACTGGCTATGAACAAATAAAAGACGACAATTTATATCCTAAGGCAAACAGGCTCTGATAGGGGGTTATTCCTTTTTGCTTTGCTTAATTGGGCTAACAGAAAAAGACAACAGCTGCAATGGTGGGAATGAAAAATGCCTTTGCTTGTCCTGGTTTTGACAGCAATCAGCCCGACAAGGGATTATCAATTGATCTGAGATAAGTGTTAGTGAAGGATGCAGATTGTTGTCTGTTTATCCCCCTTACTATTTCATAGATACAATTACAGATAAAAAAAACTAATACCGAGAGTTACTCTGGGAGACAGAAAACTGTTAGGCATGTTTAAGACCGGAGTGAAAAGGAGAGAAATCTCTCTGAAAAAAATGCTCTGGGACTTCTGTGTGTTTAGATATGCACATATCTATGCGTGTGCATGTACGTTATAAAGCAAGAAAGTCAAAAGAGACACAGCTCATAGTCCTGTGTTTTCGAAAAAAAAAATCAGGTCATTTTCTCCAGTTTGTTTCTTCTAAGTCTGCAGATCTAACAGCCACAGGATGCTTCCTTCTGTCCTGGTAATCCATGAGTTCAGGCAAGGCTCTGTGACCACCTGTCAGCCTATTTTTGTGAATCTCCATGGAAAAACTCCACAAAAATGAGTGGATGATCTTGACTGTCCCATTTGATAGATACAACACCTTTTTGATTGGTGCATAATTTTCCCATTGGGTTTTGCTGGAAGCAGGAGATGATATGCCCTGGCCAGGAATCAAGAGAAATGGGCTTTTCCCAATCAGCCAGACAGACTGGGCAAACTGGTGCTACTGGTTTCCAGTTTGCTTGCTCCTGGCCCTGATCCAGGACTGTGGTGTTTGGTGGGAGTTTTGCAGTTACCATCCTTGGTAGATGCTGAATCGAGCTGCTGTGTGTAGAAACACCACTGAGGAGAGACTTTCACATTCCTAGAGGCTGGTGGATGCTTTCTCTGCCTACCAGGTACCCTACCAGCCAACTCAGAGGGCCTAATCCTGTTTCTTACGCGGTCCTTGTTCAAACGGTGCTTCTCTGGAAACCTGTTTTGTCCGAGCAAAAAAAGAGTAGGAGTGTAGGAGCCCCAGTGATCATTCCTCTTGCTACTAATCTATTCTTAAACTGCACTGTACTCCTTAGATATTTCAGTAAAACTGTCATAAATCAACACCCACGGCTTCGTTTTTCTTAGTGGTGAAAAAAAAAGCAAAAAGAGACAACTGAAAAGCCGTCCTTTAGCTGACATTCAGTTAGAATTGATCGAGCGATCTGCTGTCAAAGCAACAGCACTTGTCAAAAATAGCCCCACGGAAAAAAACCTCTGGTGTTATTTGTGTCGCGTGTCCCACACAATGCTCCTCGGTGAGAGCAGCGCAGCAGGGACCGGCACGGAAACGGGATCAGTGGAAGTGCGGAATTATCCGTGTGCTTCTCCATGAGCCACCAGCACCCCACCACTGCCTCCAGCTAAGGAGCTCACCCATGTGCACCAAGGCAGAGTTTCCAGAAAGAACAAGCGGGGTCAGATTTCTTTAGAAGCCCTCGTGGCTGTGAGGGACCAACACAACCAAAATCCAGGCTGCACCAAGACTTTCTCAGGGTGTGACCTTGACCAGAGTCCTGCAAACTCATGACCATCATAGCAGCTACTCCAGGTCAAGGAGAAGGCACTGCTACATGCATGTACATTGAGCAATGCACATGCTTGCTTTAGAGATGCTGGGAAATGTTTTATTTCTGTGTAATGATGGTTTTCCCAAACAGAAAATATGAACACTGAAAAATGTTGGTTGATATTTTTGGGAAAGTGAGGAAATAAACAACACAAGTATCAAAACACTCAGAGATGGGCTGGTTTGAGCCAACTTAGGTGTTTTTCTCTGAGCATTTAACTCAAGCTCAGAGCTTTTAGAATAAGATTTACCCCATCTACTCATAAGCTGGCCTGTCAAATATGTCAGATAATCTGTACCCTAATAACACCTGCCTTGTGCCACATTAAAGAAAGGGGATTTAAGCTAACTAGCCGATACACAGCTGTTTACTCTGCAACTGGTTAAAGCATGGGGAGACAAAACCTACCTTTTAGCTTGAGACAGATGGAAGCCAGTGGTTCCTACAGGTTTGCAAGGCATGGCCTAGTTTTGTGTGGCATCTTATAGCCAACCATTTTGGAAGCTGCTGAGCCAAGCCCTGTAACAAATACAAAGCAAGTAGTGGGTATCTGCATACAGGAATAGTTGCAGTTTTGGGGCTCCTAAAAAAAAATCCTGTGACTGAATTTTGTCATTAGTTTTGAAAATCTGTCATAATAAAAATCACAATTCTTTCTCTCCTTTCCCACCATGTCCCAAGACACAGATTTGGTCCCAAAGCATTTCAGGAATTCCCTTGCAGCCTGTGTATTTCACATGTGCTCAGGTGTCTTTTTCATATTTTATTTTTGGCCTCTGAGTCTTTTTATCTGAGCCCAAAGATTTCCACATTTTACCACAGTGCTGGCACCCAACTGCTCCGACCCATATTCTGCCCAGGGCCTGGTTACTTTATAAAAAGTGAAATGAGGGGAGAGAAGGAAAGGGAGACAGAACACTCCTGAAATCAAACTAATAGTGAATCTATCAATAATTTTAATGAAAGGACTTTTAAAAAAAATGTATCTGTGTCAACTGAATTTCACAAAAGCCTTGTTACCAAATAGGGTAAGTATTTCTTACTTTAAAAAAAAAAAAAAATCACATCTATCAGGATATTCTATTTAGGGAAGCTGAATCTTTAAATAAAGTCCCAATTCTTTTATACCTACTATACCTATACTAATCAGAAGTATTTCTGCTGAAGTCAATGGAAAGGTCAGAGACAGTATAAAGGTAAGGAAAAACCTCAGGCATCCCCAATGTGATTAAGTGTCTCAGAAGAACTGTTCTCCAAAAATCATGCCCAATTGCATCTCAGCTGTTTGAAAAACATATTCTGACCCAGTATTCCCCATGGTCCTCCTAATCTGCTTACACTCCTGTTTGGGCTTTAATTAAAAGATAGTGGGAAAGACCCATCCCTCCTGTGGTACTATTGTCTGTCAGGTCTGCTGAGTCTGCACAGCCAAGATTTTATTTTCATTGAAGTAGAAAAATGTAACTAGCAGAATTAAAAATAAAATTTAAGTTTTTGTAATGTCTCAGATACTGCAAACATCCAAAGAAAAATGGCAGCACATCCATCTAAAAAACCCCATATTTATGCAATTTTTTTAAAACCTTCCTCTTTTTAATTCAGTATATAGGAGAAAATAAACTCTAAACATTTCCAGTAATTACAGTGCAAGTAAATCTGGGATTGGACTGAGTTAATTCTTAGAGGTTCGAGCTATACTGTTCCAGCAGGATTAAAAGGTTTTGGATTTTTAATGCAGAGGGCTAGGGCCCTAACATATTATTAATTAGAATAAATCTGTCCCTTGGGGGACTACATGCACTGCCTTCATTTTTAATTTGTATTTAGCTTTAAGACAAATGATGGATATTTCCCCTCTTTCAGTTTCTCAGTTTTTTCCTTATTTTGCTGTAATCCTTTTGTTTTGCTTTGGGAAGAACAGTTGGATAACACAGAGATAGTATGCAGAGAATTGACGTTTTTCAGTCTGTTGACTGAACTGGAAAACATTGAATAAATTTCTTTGGGGTTTAGATCATGTTTTTCTTCATTTTGGGAGGGCTACTATTATTTTCCTAATTTGCTCTTTAAAACAGCAAAATATAAGCCATTTATACAGAAATGTTGTTTTGACAACAAAAGCTCTACAAAAATCTTGGATGAGCTTCTGTATCCTCATCCTTTCTCATTTCAGATGGTTTACTTGATTTCAGAAACCTTGTGATTGTTGTGTTCAAGCTGAACATCGTTTCTTGCTGAACTTTTTTTCTCTCTGAAGTTGCACCCAGAAGGGATGTTGGGGCTGAGGGACAGTAATAAAAGAAAGCCTCACAGTGGCCACAGGATTCCTTTCAGGTGCAGAGAAGTTGTTGGCCTTTGCTGCAAGGATGTTACCAGTGAGGACAAGTATTCCTTCTCATTAAGTCCTCATTGAGTCTGCCAGGCTCATGAAATGAGACTTCTTCCCATTTTGGCTAGACTGGGCCAGTGTTTAAACACATGACAAGTAGTGGCTGTTTTCATCTTTCCTCCATATTTATGCTGTGGAAGGGCAAGGTTGTTACCTGTTCAAGATTCTGTACCTTGGTTCTTGTTTGGTGTAGTTTCTTGGAGATTTAGAGGACGTTCTGGCTTACTTAAATTACACAGCTTTGCAGAGGGCACTTTCAAATTCTATCAATTTTTGGAGTTTAGACATAATTTTCTGAAAATAGAGTCCAGGTCTCTATTTTGAGAAACAGGTCTTGTTCTGCTCAGTGAACACTTCCCAGTACTGCAGCTCTTCAGCCAATGAAACACAGTAATGACAGTTTATTATCTCCCTGGAGACTGGAGATACACGGTACAGGGACATGCATCTCCTAGTCATGATGAACTTTGCTATCTGTACATTGCACTGATACCAGATGGTGACAGTTTTCCGTGTTTTATTCAAGCATTTTCTGGTGAGCCTGTGTGGAGATGACAGTCTATCTGATAGAGTTTCCTCACTTTATCCCTCATCTTCTAGGTGCCACTCTTTAGTCTTCCTTCCATATACTGCATTTTTTAGATTCCCTTAGGAGCTTTCTCCCTGACACGTCCCCAAATTTGAGCTGCCTGTGAGCAAGAGTCAGCCAGGCTCTGGTCCTGCTGAACTGCACACCTCTGGTCTTTATGTCTCTAGAGCTGAGGAAAGTTTAGTTTGAGGAAAGGAGGTGGAAAATAGTCTGGCCTGGGAAAATGGATGTAGAAGTAACAAAGCAGATGGTCTCAAAGAGGTGTTAGCTGCTGCTGAATGGGCTGGAGAGGGAGGAAGGAAATATGCAGTATTAGGGGATATTGATGTATTGGGAGACAAATGCAAACAAGTGGCAAATGCAGGAAATCCAGACACTTTTCCCCTTTACTTGAATGAGCAATCACTTGCCACTAGTATGTGTTACAGCAAGAATGCTCATATGGAAAACAAGAGGGATTTTTTAATTCCCCATTTCTTTTTCTGAATTTTTTTTTGCTGGTTTTAACTGTTCTCTTTTTATAGTCCCAGTGGCTCTCTAAGCAGATTTTAAGGTATCAGTAGAGATCTGACACTACTTATGTCTCTCTTAATGAGCCCATTGATTTAGTAATCCAGCAAACAGCACCTCTCCCATTTCCTGGTACTGTAATGCACTGAAGAGTTTAACTGTGTAGCAGCAGACCTATTCATGTGAAAAGAAACTGCTGTGTTGAAAGTAACTTTTCAGGTAGTGGGCTTGTTTTCCCTATGGACATGTTATTGCTCTGGGCCTCCCTGCACTCATCCTTAAATTCTAGATCCTGGCAAGGTAATTATCTATTGCTTCCTAAAAGCCTGCTGACTTTCTCCCATTACCAGCTGGGGCCTAGATGCAGGCACTGTGCCAGCCAAAGTCTTGCAATTCGCATGCTGTGATTTAGATTCACTGCTTATCATTAAGAAGACCTACAAGTTTTAAATTGATGTAGCATCTTTGAGCCCCATGAATTATATATGCATATGTACAATCAACAGTGCTACTCAATGGTCTTTTCTGACCTGAACAATTCTATGAGCCTATAGTATATGTGATGAGTGAAATACAACCATAGAAAATGTTAATAAAAAAAAGACAAAAATAAAAAAACAAGTGAACAAAAGAGTAAAGAACTTCAGCAAACACCAGACAGTTTTCTGGCTTAAAACTGAGAATCTCCTGCTTATGTTGGGAGGGCTACTCCTGACTCTTTGGAGTCACTGAAGCTTTACAGGAATGAGGCATGAAGTTAAGAAGTCCTGCAGAGATGTTCAAACACTTCTGTCCTATTGCCCTGTGCCCAGTGCTGCCATTCAGCACATGAGGCAGCCTTGAAATACCAAAAACTGGGGCTTCTGTCAAAATGAGGTACAAGATGGTTTGCTACCTGTCACTCCCATCACTAATTCCTACCTGATGAAACCTAGGATGTTATTCAGTATTCATTCTGTGCCACAGACTGCAGTCTTTGGGGCAACTGAGAGCACTGCCTGCTGTAATGACGGGGGAGAAAGCAGGCTGAGGCTCTGCAGCTGGTTTGTGGTTACCACCCATCCTGCTGTTCCACCTGATGGCTCCAGCTGCTCCCCCGCTCCGTAGGGATAGAGGCTGGGACAGGACGGTGGCGCCTGTGGGTCACTGGAGAAGGCACCGTGGTCGGAATTGAGCAAAGCCCTGGCTTCCTGAGGATCACAGCACAGGTCAGTGGTGGAGCCAAGGATGAGAGCTGGACCAGCAGTCTGTGACAGTAACCTTTACAAGCAGCACGAAACAGCTGTAGGGTATGTCCAGGAAACAAGGAGAGGATTTAAAAAATGTATACCTATAAATGCTACATTTTTAATGTAGCTTTTTTTTTTTTTTTTTTTTTTTTTTAATATAGTGTTTCTTGTCTGGCTTTCTTCATTCATACTCAATCTAAACATGAAAAAATCCACCTTGGGGAACAGACTCTTTTTGATATCCCCTTCAGCTAGAGTAAAACCTGCTGGTGTGGCCTTGCCATGCAGCTCTGCATGGGAGCTCTTCCACCACATCAGATGCCCCTCAGGCTAAGCCAGGTCAGGGGGAATGCAGAAGGAACAGCTGTCCCATCCACAGCAGCTTAGCTGCCCTTCATCTGCATGTCATCAGGAGCTCCCTGCTGGCTCCAAATCTCTCTGTGCTTTTAAATTAGAGCTCCTAATTTGTTTTCACTTTGCAAGGTGTCTGTCAGTCATTCTTCCCCCTTGCCAAGCATGCAGAGTTATGACATTTTTCACTGTCAGAAGCAGACTTCTGTTTCAGACCTACAGAGATGAAGGAAAGCCATAAAGAAATCCCTGCTATAATTCAGGGGACTGAAAAGCATGTCACAAGTTCATGATGAATCCATAGATGTCTTCAGGTTAAGACAAAAGGATAAAAGAAAAAATTGGAATATTTAATTAGTCACTTTCAAAATTCAGTGCTTTACCATTTCCCTTTTGGTACTTCAAGATTATTTAAATAATGGTTTTTAAAGTGCAAAAAGCATTGAAACCAAAATGTATAGAAAAAAATCGATTTGTCAAAACATTTCCCACGTAGTAATTTCAGGTTGACTTCAAGTCACTTTCCTCCACTAACAGTTGGATTTTAGGCTGGCTGAAAAACAAGTGGAAAGTCCACCCTTTATGTCAGAGCCACAAATATTGACACAAAAAGAAGGCACAATAAGTTGTCTGTTCCATACAGCTGTGAAGCATTGAGTCACCTCTCCTCTGTCTTTTGTATCTCTGAGTCTCCTTCCATTGGACCCAATGCTTGTAAGAACTGGTGAAATATAAATGATTGGTGATATGTAGCAAAGCACCTGGATGAAAGTGCAAAAACTGAGAATTTCAGTTAGGTGGCCAAGTCTTGCTTGTTAACATTTTTACCCATTTTTTTTTTCCCAAGATACATGATCAGAGTTTGTTCTTTCAAATATCAAAAGTATGCCTCGCTCTTTTTATTTGCATTTTCTCAAGAGCATTTGGTACTCTGTCTCTTTTTTCAGGTTCTCTTCATCTGTGTAAAGAGCAGAAATATGACCAAGTAATTGGGAAACTCGTGACATGGCACAATTGATGGAGGCACAGTCAAGGTGAGGAACTTGCACATCTGGGTCAAGGTTCTGGTCTGTCTCCTGCCTCTGTGGCTTCTGGGTGCTGGGCACATTTACAAATTGTACTCTGTAAAACGTAACTCACTCCTTCTCCTCCGGCCAATATCTTGGTTTTTGCCTCATCTGTCCTTTCCTCTGTCTCTGCCAGAAGGCAGAAGAGACCTGTAAGTTGAATGATGTGTTCGTGATATTGCTCTTATTGAACACTTCTAATTCTGAATGCAAATGGCACTTTTATATGAACAGGACTAAATTCACTAGATAAATTATTCACAACAGATAATTCACTCTCATGGGAGAGTGCACTGAAAGTCTGATGATGTTAAAAAACCACCCAAACCCACAGCTAATTCTTCCAGCCAGTGAAGTCAATGGCAAAGCCTTTTATTGACTTCAAAGGGAGCTCCATGCCAGTGGGCCACACACGACTTCTCTTTAATGGTACTCACTTGCATTTAGAGCTTAAACCCAGACAAGTGTTTCTGTTTTGAAGAGTCCAGACTGGTGCTGTCTGGCAGAGCTGGGCTGCCAGGGCACAGGCACTATTACAGCTCTGGGTGAAGGCAGGTCTCCTCTGCAGCTCTGGTGCAGAGCACAGCCCCAAGCTGAAAGAACCCAGCTGAGAGTTCCACGAGTCTGGAACCCAGGGCTGGTTACTTTGGCCACGGTTGTTTAGTTTAGAGAAAATTAGACTGAGAGGTGACCTCTGTTTTCCACAGCATCCTGTGAAGGGGAAGTGAAGAGGGAGCGTTGAGCTCTTTTCCCTGGTATCCAGAGACAAGATGAATAGGAATGATTCAAACCTGCACCTGGGGAGGTTCAGACTGGATATTAGGAAGCATTTCTTTACTGAGAGAGTGGCAAACACTTAAACAGGTTTTCTAAAGAGGTGGTTGATGCCCCAAGTTTGTCAGTGTTTAAGAGGCATTTGGGCAATACCCCTAATAACGTACCTTAAGCTTTTATGTCAGGGAACTGGACTGGATGATCGCTGTAGGTTCCTCCCAAATGCTCTGCTCTGTTCTGTTCTCTTCTATTCTCACCTGGGATAGATTTGCAGCCAGTTAGGTGGTTCATGGTCAGAGTGACACCAGCTACCTGATGTGACTAGACAGCTGGACATCATGCCTGGTGGCAATTCGACATGGACATGACTGGGTGGCATGACCGTGCACAGTGCATGCAAGGGGCCGGGAAAAGGTTTTTGTGGGGGCTGCCACCGTGCTCCCCCTCCGTGTCAGGGGAGGCGACTGGGGAGAAGGCTGGGCTGTGCCCCAGCTTGTACCACTGCTCCCCTCTGGTCGTCGGCAATAGGCACATTTGGCCCCGGGCACTGCGGAGAAAGAGGGACAAGGGGACAGTGCGTGTCGTCCCGGTGAGGTGGGAGATGGGAAAGCAAGGGGAGGGGGGAGAAGTTAGCATCCTTTTCCTCTGCCCCCGGGAGTATTTACGAACCGGGTTCGATCTGTGTCCCATTTTTCCACCCGTCAGTCCCTGCCGTGTGATGCACTGGCACCTGCAGACCGCCACCACCCCCCAGCGACCCCGGTCCCCGCTCTCTGTCGGCGCTGCGAGCGCTTCGCCGCATCCCCCAGCCCGCGGCTTCAGCCACGCAACGCCCGCGGCCCGGAGCGCGGTGCCACCGTGCCCGCAGGACACAGC